>JAVKPL010008999.1:0-35732 GCA_032173675.1 Gastrolobium villosum | reverse complement strand
TGCTTTTCTTTTGCCACTACTGGTTGTTCTGCAACCTGCTCTTTCTCTAATCCTGACTTCCTTTTCTTTTTCTGTTATAATTACCTCAATCTCTGGTTCAATTGCTTCCTTCTCTTGTTCCTCTTTCCCTTTTTCCTTTTCCATAGGTGGTTTTGTTGGAACTGTTAGTATCTTACCACTTCTTGTTGTAACAGCCATACAGTCATCCTTTGGATTGTTGACTGTGTTACTTGGAAAGGTACCTGGAATTCTTTCTGAATTGTTTTGGCCAGCTGGCCTATCTGATTCTCCAGATTTTTAATGGAAGCATTTGTGTTTTTATTGTTGGCTCTGGTTTCTTCCATGAAAGCATTGGTATGCTGAGCCATATCATTGGAAGCCTTAGCCATTTGAGCGAAAGCTTTTTCCCACTCGGCTGGCTTTTTTTGCTGAGTCTGAGAAGATTGAGTATAATTATTGCTAGTTTTGAAATCCATACCTGATCCTTGAGTCCTCCGTTGGAAATTATTGTTACCACCAGGGAAATTTTGATTTCGCTGGAAATTTTGTTGTTGAGGACGCTGATCGTACCAGATCCCATTCACCTGTAATTGTTGAAGTGAATCTTCGGATGATGGATTTGGACACTGACTGGATTCATGACTTTCTTGGCATTGGTCACAAATCAGTGGAGTTGTTTGAACCTTTGACACTTGAAACTTGTCAAATTTTTCACTTAAGCTGTCAAACTTTTTAGATAATGATATTACATCATTATCTGTGGTTTTTTTCACTGCTCTTTGTGTGGGAACTAGCACACTTTCATTTTCATTTCTTGCAAGCTTTTTGATCAACTCAATAGCCTGCTCAGATGTGCTTTCCCGTATAGAACCTCCAGCGGCACTATTTATTATCATCCTTGTTTCGGGGGTGATTCCATTGAAAAATATCACCACTTTTCTGTCATCATCTCCTTCGTAATGTGCACATTTCCTGTTTAATTATTGGAATCTGTTCCAAGTTGCACAGAGCGATTCTCCTTCCAACTGGCGAAAGTTTGTGATTTCATTCACCAGCTGATTATATTTTTCCATGGAGAAGAAATGATCAAAGAATTTGCTGGACAGATCTTCCCATGTAAGGATGCTGTTTGCTGGCTGTCGTTCGATCCACCTTAATGCTTTTCCCTTAACAGCGAAAGGGAACAACCGAAGCCTGATAGCATCTGTAGATACCCCATTGTGTTTGGTGGTATCACAGACCATCAAGAATCGGTCTATAAACTCATGTGGATCTTTATCATCAGCTCCAGAAAATTGAACCCTTTCCACCAAAGAAATTAATGATGGCTTGAGTTCAAAATTATTGGCCTCCACATTTGGCCTGACTATGCTTGAATTGGCCCTGTTGAATACTGGAGTCAAAATTGTATTCAACAGTCTTGGAGGTTGATTGTTGGCATTTCCTCCTCGCCCATGACCAGCATTGTTGTTTTCCGCCATCTCTTGAATTGGTTGTAAAGGTATGTGCTTCAAATCTTCCCAAATGATCTGTCTAGCAGCCTTCCTTAGTTGCTTTTTTGTCCTTGTAATTTCAGAATCTATTACAAAGTCTTTAGGCGGAAGTCTACCTCGCATAAAAATCAGAGAAAATTATCAGTAACACCTGAACAACACAAACAAGATAAAAAGAATAAAAAAATAGGAATCTAATCTCAAGAATCTACGGTTATTTGTAATATTGTAAACACAATCCCCGGCAACGGCGCCAAAAACTTGTTGCGATCTCGGCAAGTGCACCGATCGTTCCAAGTAATAAAGTGATAAATAAGATCGTCTCCACAGGGATTGAAAAACAATTACTACTATAACCAGTCCTCTTAATTTAGATTAATTGATTTGTGTTTCCACACTATGGTAACTAAAAATATAAAGACTTGTTTTTAGGTTTTCTTGGAAAAGACGTAAAATAAATGAAGAAATGTTTTTGTAAAAGAAGTGATGAAGAAGACTGTAGCCAGGGTACATTCACCAATTGTTCCCAATTTTACCTTGGATTGATTCACAATACTTATTGAAATTAACAACTCAGACAAATTACCATCTTTTTAGAAATAATTAGTTAGATCCCAATCCCTTGGTGATCTAACCCTTTACTTCAGTTGGAACCCTAATCCCTTAGTAATCCCGCCTGAAAATAAGCATTATGTAGATAAATCCCACGACTGCAATCCATACAAGTCTATCCCTAGAACATGCATGGAAAGTCATCTTTATCCCCTTTCAGGATCAGTATTCCAATATCCCTATTGCGAACCCTGATCCCCAGAATATCATTCCCTATTAGGTTGATCAGATCTAACAGAAATAATATCAATACGCGCAAGATAAAGATGAAATATATTAAAATCAATACATATAATGATTCAATCCTTGTAACAATTGTTCACAAAGGGATCATGCCCCTGACTACAGAAATAGATCTAGCCAATCAACATCATGATCGCTGATCTGATTTCAACATGAACTGAAAATAAAATAGAAGAAAAGTACAAGAAAGGAACGACGAACACGAAGAACGCCTTCCTCCTTCAGCCAGATCTGCTCCTCTAGGTTTTGTGATGTATATTCAGAGATGCTTTCCTTCAAAGGTTGAGTCCCTTTTTATAAGAGACTTTGACCTAATTTTGTGAATTTGAATCCCCATCTTTTCGCGCTTCCCACGCTGACAGCGCCACTCCCACGCTGTCAGCGTGGGAGTTTCTGCCAATTTTTGCTCTCCCGCACTGATGGCGTGGATCTCGCGCCCTCAGCGCGGTACTCACTGTCCATTTTTCTCCTCCCACGCTCAGAGCGCCATCCCCGCGCTCTGAGCGTGGGAACTAGGTCTCTTTTGATATGTTTTTGCCTTCTTTTGTTTATCTTCCTTGATATTCAAACTTTGGATGTTTTTACTCTTTTTCTCTGCCTTTCTTGCATTGATTGAGTCATTTTCTTCCTCTTTTTGCCTTGTAATTTCCTATATGCTGATCGCATATCATCTAATAACACTGCCACTGGATTCTGTGCTTGCTTTTGAAATTACGTGAATGATTACTATAGGAGAGGTGTCATGTCAAATGCGTGTTTTGTGGTGTGTATGTTTGATACGTAACATGACATGTGAATGGAAATGGGTATCTGCAAAAGTAACAACAAAACAGAACTCTTAACTGATACAAAAATCTTGATAGATTTTTGTGGGTAACAACTTATCAAAGTTGCTTGAAATCTTGATAGATGAGTTGCTCACTAGTCACTAGTGGAGTGCAGCCTTGTCAACTGAACTAGTTCACTATAAATCTTGAAATCATTATCTTTTGTTATTGGCTGTTATACAAGTAACATGAAATATGAGAAAAAAAAGACTTTTTGTGATTTTAGTTGATAATAATTACATGAAACATGAAATTGGCTGTTATACCACCAATTTCGCCTTGTATTTATTCACATTATGACAGTATCATCTGGTTTCATTTGAATTTATAAACCAATCTGTAACATATAGTATGCTTGATAGGAGGAAGTGGCACTAGAGTCCATGTTTTATTTGATTCCGTAGCTTGAATTCAGAAGCCATGGCAACTTGCCATTGTGGAATTTGGCTGCTTGTTATAAAATTGAAGTTCAAATACTTAAGTAATAATTGGTAGCGAACTAGAGTAAATGAGTCATTAAGCCCATGAGAAAGGACATCACATGTTATGTTTGAGTAAAATAAAGTAAAGGCTTGATGCCACCACAAGTGCTGGACGCATTTCTCGATGTCTAAAGGTATGCATACTGAATCTTCTTCCTACACTTTTTGTTTGCCCAATTTACTAGACAATCTCTTTTTCAGGTGAAACACCGGGATGGAATCAATAGGTATTCAAGATGAATTGTTTACCTCAGAGACAACATATCATCTAGTTTCTACTCCACAAGTTGTCTCTAATGCTAATAGCTCGTTACCACCTCGATTTAATAACCGCAAAAATCGATCAGAAGTTTGGGACCACTTCTCAGAGCCTAACTCAGATAAAAAAGCCCATTGCAATTATTGTGGTTGTACGATCAAGTGTGATAAGGGAACGAGTTCTATGCGAACTCATTTGAAGAAGTGTAAGGATCATCTAGATAGAGTTAAAAACAAAAGGAGAAAATCATCTTTATCCTCAATTGGAGCTACAAAAGGACATGTTGGTTCTTCCCCTTCGACGGTTGCTAGATTTGACCAACAAGTTTGCCGGGATGCACTTGTGAAAATGTTAGTGGCTACCGAGCTTCCTTTTCAATTTATTGAGAATGAAGATTTTCGGTGGTTTATCAGTATTGTAAGTCCGAAATTTAATCTTACCTCACGAACTACAATGGCACGTGATGCTTTGACATTATATCAAGTGGAAAAAGTGAAGTTGAAGAAGTTTCTTGCTATGCATTGTACAAGAGTTTGCCTCACCACGAACACTTGGACATCATGTCAAAATATGTGTTATATGTGTTTGACTGCACACTTTGTTGATAAAAATTGGAAGCTGCACAAGAAGATTTTAAACTTTTGCCAAGTCAAAAGTCATTCTGGAGAAGTTATGGCTAAAATTGTTTTGTCATGCTTGAATGACTGGGGGTTGAATCGTGTGTTTAGTTTGACAGTTGACAATGCTACATCGAATGATACTGGGGTTCAAAACCTAAAGAAGAGTTTAATGCTTCAGAGCAACTTAGTTTTGAAGGGAGATCATATTCACATGAGGTGTTTTGCACATATTTTGAACCTAATAGTGAAGGATGGATTGAAAGATGTGGACGATTCCATTTTAAGAATCCGTGCTGCAGTTAAATATATTAGATCTTCTCCATCCAGGTTTGAAAAATTCAAGGCGTGTGCAGAAAAGCAAAAAATTGAATACAAGGGTGCACCTAGTTTAGATGTTGAAACTAGATGGAATTCAACTTATCTTATGTTAGAGGCAGCTTTGAAGCACGAAAGGGCATTTGAGCAGCTTGAATTGCAAGATAAAAATTATTTTCATGAGTTAGAAAAAGGCAAGGGTGTGCCTAGATATGAAGACTGGTTCTATGCTCGGTTAATTTTGCCATTTTTAAAGATCTTCTATCGAGTTACTTTGTCTGTTTATGGTACTTCTTATGTTACTAGTAATAGATATATGATAGAGGTATTCAAAATTGGAAAGAAGATTCGGCAGATGTGCGAGTCCAATGATTCAAGTGTAAGTGAGATGGCTCAAAGGATGAAGAAAAAATATGATAAGTATTGGGGAAATCCTGATAATCTGAATATGTTGTTGCTGATTGCAGTTGTACTGGATCCTGGGTGCAAAATGAGTTTCTTACATTGGTCTATTAAAGATAGTTTTAATAGTGGTGAGGCAGCTGACTTGAGAGAGAAGTTAGAGAGGTGTTTGAAGTCCATTTTTGAAGAATATATTGGCAAGGAAGGGGTATCTCAAGATAATTCACAGGAAACACAGTTCGATGATGATGATGATGATGATTTTGTTAATCATTTTCAGCAAACAACTGGGCATAAATCAAATGCTAAATCTGAATTAAATAAGTATCTGGATGAAGCTATAAGGAACTATTCAGATTTTGATATCTTGACTTGGTGGAAAGCAAATTCAAGTCGATTTCCAATACTTGCAAGCATTGCTAGAGAGGTGTTAGCTATACCTGTCTCTACTGTAGCCTCTGAGTCAGCATTTAGCACTGGAGGAAGGGTACTTGATCCTTACCGTAGTAGATTAACAGCTAAAACAGTGGAAGCACTTGTCTGCACACAAGACTGGGTAAAACGAACACCTTTTTTGGAGCTTTCAAATGAAGACCTTGAGGAGCTTGAGAAAATTGAGGAAGGTAAGATAATAAAATTAATTAAGATGTTTTTATTATATTGTGATTTAATAATTAATCAGATTTTGATTTTTTTTGAAGAGATGTTTTCCCAACAAGATGCTACCTGTTCGACCTCAGCTGCTCTTGATATTGATTGACCATTTTTTATTTTCAGTTGAATTGTGTTTCAAAAATCAATTGTAATTAGTGGATTGTAAAAGTCACTGCTTTTCCAGTTTTATTTTCTGCTTATGAAGCTTTTGCTTTATGAATTACAATACCTCCCATATGGCTGGCTTAATGCCTTCTTCCATGTTTCTTTTTTTATGTTGCTATGGTGGGATCCTTATTGGCTGGCTTCAATAGGTGGTAGCACTTTTGAATAGTTTGTAACAGCAAAATGATCTATGCACATTATCATATGGGCTCTGGTTAGTTCTTTTGCTTCTCTTGTTTGTCCTTTATCATACCTGGTCTTGACTATTCATGCCATCTTTAATTTTGTTTGGCTAAATTGAGCTGTGAGTCCTCTGGTTCTTTGCAACTTTTTATTGATCTACAAAACTAATCATGCAGTTGTAGTTGTATTAATGTATACCTTGTGTCAGTCTTACTGTATTTGTTCAGTAACTTATTCCCTCTCTTGCTCTATTTTACCAGGTGGGACTTTGGATTTTTGGAATGAAAGAACAGGTTTTCTTATTAGATGAATCTAGTTTGCATTGCTTGTGAGTTGTATCTAAATTCAATTCTTTTATCTTAGAATGAAACTGTAAGTAGAAGCCAGATCATTGAAGCTGATTTCATTTTCTTAACAAAATGATGAAATCAGGTAATTGGGACAAGTAGGTATTTGATTTATTTACCATTCTTCGGATTGTATTTGGGGATGCAATTTCAGGTGTTTCAATCTGGGCTAGATGCATTGGTGTTGTCTATAATTTTATTTTATTTTTCTAATTTGGTGGGTAAATAAAATTTAACTTTTCCAGATCAAGGCAAAAGGCACCTTGATGCAAATGGTTGGTGCAGATTGGCTCCGTTCTGACACAAGAGAAGATGATTTGAGTAGTCGTCCTGGTTCCATAGTTCAGGTACACATTCTTTTTCCTTTCTTTGATACTTGTGTATAGCTTCTTTTAGAACTGAGGGGTTCCCTAATTATTGTCACAAAATTACTGCTAAAAAATTTCTTATTATGTGATTTTTGGATTTATTCAGCAATATGCAGCAAAAGGTGGTCCAGAATTCTTTTTTGTTATCAACATACAAGTGAGTATGACCTCATCGTAATTATTATATTCATCATCTTTAAGATGAAGATTGTTTAATGTATACAATTATCATGGATCAGATGCCTGGAAGTCCCATGTATTCCATTGCACTCTATTACATGATGAAAACTCCATTAGAAGACAATCCCTTACTGCAGAACTTTGTTGATGGAGATGATGCTTACAGGAACTCTAGATTGAAGCTGATATCGACCTTGGATCTTCAACAGTTGCAAGGGGTGGCCAGCCTAGTTCTTGGATACCTGAACAATTTGGTGGTAGAAATGGCATTTTTGATAAAGGTACTAAATAAATTGATCATTGTGGTTATGTAATTAACATTATTAAATGTCACGCTAATTAATACCAAGGTCATTGACATATATAATTGCTAACAATTTTGGTGAGAGGAAGGGTGTATAATACTGAAATCCCACATGTGACAAATTGTGCAGGGTAACACACAAGATGAGCTCCCTGAAGTTCTGCTTGGAACATGCCGACTCAATCATATGATTTTTTGCAGTGGCTAATGAAATTACTGATGTATAATACTGAAATTACTGATGTTTGTGGTCGGAGTTTCCCTATGATTTTTTGCAGTGGCTAATGAAATTGCAAAGCAATTGTTTCTTAATTTCTTCTCTAATGATATGTTGCACAATAATATGCAAAACAGAAACCCAATCACTAAAACAGAAGTATATGAGAATAGAAGAAATAGCACCATTAAATGCTATTAAAAAAAATCTTCTTTAAAACCGGTTCGGAAGTGGTTCGAAACCGTTTCGGAAGTGGTTCGGAACCGTTTCGGAAGTGGTTCGGAACTGGTTCGAAACCGGTTCGGAAGTGGTTCGGAAGTGGTTCAAAAACCGGTTCGCAAGTGGTTTGGAACCGGTTCGGAAGTGGTTCTAGTTTGAAACCGGTTTGAAACCAGTTCATAAGTGGTTCGGGTCGAACCGGCTCGAACCAGTTTTGACCCGAACCGAACCAATTTCATTTTTAAAAAATCCGGTTCAAAGAACCGAACTGGTTTTAAACCGGTTCGGTTCGGTTCTCTAAAAAATGCGGTTCGGGTCGACCCATGCCCAACCCTAGTTATGGACCCATATAAGGGGCCCATTAAGTGATAGATCTAACAAGGAACAATCCAAGATCTGAATCAATAATAATCATGGATAGATATCCATCAAGGATACTAATTCTAATACGACAGCATAGCAAGCAGGCCTAGGCCCCTATCAGAGGCACCAAAGGCCCATCCACGCTACCTACAGGTAACCTCTGTAAATACAAGGTAAATCCTAAAGGTACGTTACGTTCTCTCTCTTACTATTATGTTGTCACTGTGCGCACACACACACCCCATTGGCTAACGCCGTTATAGTATTCTGTGCACAGTGATCTACTTGACTCAAGGGTATCTCCTTCATAGATACCTTGGAGAGGGCACTAGATCCAAAAGTAACATACCAGCCTATTAGGCTGGACATCTCTGTCCCAAGGACAGAACATTGGCGCCGTCTGTGGGGAATTCTTCTCTGAATTTGAAGTTCCCACCAATCTGACGAAGGATGGCAATCCAAACAAGGAGCAGTAGTCAGCAGTCACCCCAAAATTAGAATCAAATGCTGGATCCAGTTCTGGAAGAGGTAAATCAGCCTCAACACCAGCTAGGAAACGATGTGGACTATGATCGTGTCCATGTCAGTGAAGATGTCTTGGACACCGCTTCCATTCCAGCGCGTCATGATAGGGGTATGGCTCCAATTATGGCTCCAGGAAGGGATAACCCTCCCCAGCATCCTGGGGATTTTACTGCCCGCATTGCCTAATCGGAGGATCCAAATTCTCAGCTAGCTCAGAATGTGTTTGCTGCAATTATGCAGCGAGTGACAGAGATGGAGAATCGTAATAACCTCCGACGGCAACAGGACTTAAAAGTGATACGAGAGGAAAATACCAGGGGAATGAGAGACCTGGAACAACGCTTAGTGGGGGTAACCGGACCAGGGGAGAGGAGAAACGAAGGCCAGAATGCCAATGGCCAGGAAGGTAATCGCGACTTGGCTCATCAGAACCGAGTTACTGAGGAGGAAAACCATGAAAGGCCCAATCCGGTGAACACGGTGAATCCGGACTTGGAAAACCAGACAGTGGATGGTCAAAATGCCGTTGTGCAGGCCTTGACACAAAACGCTTTAGCAGAAGCTAATGGGCAAAGAGACCGGATGGAATCCACCCCAACCAGAATGCACAGATCATCAGAGGGCGTGTGGAACCCGGTGGGTACATAATGAAGTACAACATGGGGTAGTATAACAACAACCATTTCACTGGTGAAATATTGAACGCTCCTTTCCTAGAGGATTTCGACTCGGAACGTTTGCCAAAGTGTAACACCCCGTTAGCGGACCAGTGTGTTATCAACAAATATGATATTAAGCGCAGTTACAATCACATCGGTTATTCGAATTTACGGGAAAACCTGTTTTTTGTTTTTAACATCTTTTACAGCATTTAAAAGAACTGTGATCATAACTCAAAACTTATTGCGGAATTATGAATACACAGCTTAATACCATGCAACTTACATTTAAAGATGCCAAATGGCTCCCATAAACCAACAAGGCTGAAAACTTATTTTGTTCAGATTCAATACCAGTGTATTCACTATTTTCTTATTACCCAATTACTTTAGAACTTCTCTTTTGACTCTCATCTCTTTCTATGCTATAGCTCTCTTCGTTTGCTACTCGTGGTTTCAAACCGCACTCAATTTGGAGCTTTGTAGCTCAAGTTATGCCAATTTTACTAAATCATTTTTTTTTCGCACGGTAGAGCGCTTAAGCGCCCACAGGCATAAGAAAATGGGGTTTTTAGGCCACCAAGGGCGCTTAAGCGCGCTCCAGGGCGCTCAAGCCCCCAACGGCAAAGGGTTTTTCCCCCTCACAGGAGCATCAGGGCGCTTAAGCCCCCTCAATCAGCTTCCTGCACTTGTGCAGGGCCACTCCAGGGGCTGAGTTCCCCACCTTCTACCGCCCCATTTCTAACTCCGATTAACCCCAAATTTTGACATGACATAGAGGGTAACTCCACCTTCAAAATGGTGTAAGGCCCAATCCCATTGGACCACAGTGGAGGGAGATACGTTCTCCCAAAGTTTGCTAAAAACATGCCAATTTTCCGAAAATTGGCTAGAGTTCCCTTTGTTTTTACAAAAATCCCCAATCTTGCTAATACAACCTAAACACATATAGGCATATAAAATCTCATGGGTGGCACACATAAGGACCAACAGCGCCTTGGGGCACTTACAACTCATCACAGTCTATTTACATGTACAATATTCATTATGTTTCAATCACCAAAGTTCCATTTCATGCTTTTATTGACCAAGGGTACTAGAGGATCACTCCACCCCATGACTCACTCAATGTGCAACATATAACAAAGTATGAAATGCAAGACATACAATATCACAACAACTAGGCATAATCCAAGAACATCCATAGCTGGATTACATTCAAGGACCCCATCGTATAACTTCTGGAATCTTCCTGGTGCCTCTCCCATGGTTGAAACGACCCCATGGAAAAACTCAACTGGAACTCCTCATGAGCCCTACCCAGCGAAAGTCCCACGTTTGGATCATCCTGGTAACGCTCCCAGAGTCAGTCCCACGTCAAAACCCAACTGGAATCCCCAGCGGAATTATCCAGCGGAAGTCCAAACCAACACACATCTACTGGCCAGAGATCAAACAATTTACACATAACATGCTCCAAGCATGTCACACAATCAAGCAATAATGCATGAACATACATATTCATACAATGTGCAACAACACAAATTCCAACAACCTTCCACTAGGCGTGGTGGAGCACACAAGGGACTAAACCCGAGTTCCAAAGGTTTACCTCAACTCCGAGTCAATGCTCCATACGTAAGCTCCAAGCTTAATTTGCTCCCATAGTGTCCAAGAGAGGCAACCTATATGATCAACAACATGATCATCAATCAATTTCCATGCCAATCACTCATTTACACAATTCATCATCAATTAGATTCGCTTAGGCCCAATGGCACACAACCAATAATTTATCCATTTCAATTACATTACCCCTCACTACTCACCAATTCATAGTTATTCACATAAACCTTCAATTTTACATCATCAACCAACCATTACCTCAACAGGTCGAATTACTCATGCCCATCAATCTAGGGGTATTCAATCCAATTCAACACTCATACTCATCATATAATCATATTACAACATCATAAAATTACTTATCAATCCATTTCTTACACAATTCAATTTTCACAAATCTTAGGCATCATGCAAAAATCCTAAGTTATGAGCATTTTTCATCAATAATTTTTTATTTCATTTCTAGCTCTAATACATCATTCTAAGACATAGTCATCTAATGCATATTTTCCATTTGAGCTCTCTAACTACACACATCATCCAACACAACTTCAACACAAAACCCATTTTATGATTTTCACAAAAACTCCATGAAACTAAGAATACTTACAACCAATAGCTTCCTAAGGCTCCAATAGTTGAAGATTAAGGGTCCATCCAAGCCAAAGCATCACCAATGCACCCCAAAAGTCCATAATTTCGCACAAATGGGTGTGAAAATGATCTCATCCCACACTCACTTTCATAACTCTCTCAAGAAGGGTAATATACTCACAACCTCACTACAAACAACTTTGGTGTTGGAACTTTATTGATTTGGCGGCTCAAAGGTGTGGAAAATGGGCAAGAAAATTTCTTGCCCAAGCTTCCATGGAGGAAACGCACGCTGGAGAAGGAAGAAGAAGAAAAGGAAAGAAAAGAGGAAGAGAGAAGAGAGAGAGCATGAGGGAAAGGGAAAAAGTAGGTGGGTTTGGTGGGAGCGGGTCACACACGCGATTTAACTTTAATCTCTCACATAATTCCAATCACAAATTCACAATCTACATATTTTTCTGGTTCATGGCATATTTCTATTTCCTCAAAATACTCATAAAAATTTCACCCCTATCGGTACAATTATACCACAGTATTTTTACACTGTAAAAATCACTATTCATCAAAATTTTCAAAACTTGCCTGTTCACTCAATTTTTCATCTTGAATCCATTTCCGGCATTATTTTTATCATTTGAGTTCTCCTACTCCATCTTTCATGCCTCTGGTTGCGTTTCTGGAAAATTACCATTTTGCCCTTGGTACACATTTTGACCTCAATTTCAGGATTTTCACTAATCCTTCCCTTTTAACCCACATTATATCATATAAATTCATATTCAATTTTACGAGATGTTATATAAAGTATGGTGGAAGTCAGGATCCACAGGTCCACATAGACGCATTCGATACAGACATGTATATCCGAGGAATAGATGAACCCCTCATATCCAGGATATTTGCAATAACCCTAACTGGTGCAGCGCAAGCATGGTTTTCAACCCTTCCTGCTAATTCCATCGGATCTTTTGAGGAATTTGGACAAAAGTTCCTCTTAAACTTTGCAACCAGCAAAAAACATCCGAAGTCCGAATTCGCATTGGGAAAGATACGTGAACAACACGGAGAAACCCTCCAGAAATACCTTAATCGGTTCAAAGACGCTGAATTACAGGTGCCGGGTTTACAAGAAAATGTCCATGTACATCTCATTGTGGCTGGTTTAGATGGTGCATCCAGGCTAGCCAAGTCGGTCTATAAGGACCTAGTGAGGACATTGGAAGAATTCAGAACCTGTTTGAAGAAATATCTCGAACTCGAGCAAATGGAGATTGCAAATGCGCAATCTGAAGAGGGGAAAATAATTAGCCCGAGAAGGAGAAGCCCGGTGTTGGGTGGTTTGCTGATGGTGGAAAAATTTAAGTTCTAATGGGGGACATTCCTTCATTCTAAATAGAACACAGATTTGTTCCCTTACTTCCAACCCAAGTGCGCAAGTGCACGCATCAAGTAATAATGGGTGTATTAAGGCCCGGATTATCGTTCCCACGAGGATAGAACTCTAGATATTGTCTTATACTGTTTTATAAAGAATGAAAATGAGAAGAAAAGTTAGTGAACGAACTATCTGATCAGACGTTCCTTACTGTCTTGACAATATTCCTCAGGAACAGTAAGAATAATCAAATACATGAAGGATTCAATCGTAAAAGGAAGTACATGAGGGAAAGGTGTTTTCGGATTGCGTTGTAATGTGAGCTCCTGGAAAGATGAAAATCAGAAGAACAAAATGCAGGACAAACTATTCACCAAGATAGCAAATGTAAAGAGGAAGAATGAGAAAAAGGGGGAAATATATATATATATATATATATATATACAACTTTCTGTAACTGCAATCTGAGCAAACCAGTTCATCTTATAGGGCGGAACGATGTCGTAATTTTCCGAGTTGTCGACATTAAGCCTCGTTACATCTTCTACACCCATTTCAGAGGTAGTATTCAAAACTTCATAAGTTACCCAGGGATACTGGGCTATTAAGGCGACAGGAGGAAACTCAGAATCTGACTCAGCAGAACGAGACTCCTCTACAATCTCTGGTGGAGATGACGTCATAAATACCTAAAACAAGGATATGTATAATCAGAAGAAATGGATGGCATACCTGAATCAAAATAGCTACTAGTAGAAGAATCACTAGTTGATGAAGTTGTAGATTTCTCCGAGATTTAAATCGGATCATCTGCATCACCACAAGCCGAGGTAGATCCCGGAACATCTCCATGGCGATAACTCGACAAGGTAGACTTGGCTAAAGAGCCAAACCCTCTCTCAAAGAGTTTATAACTTAAGAAGACATAAGAATAGCATGGACTGATTTGCTTAGGCTTGGAGGATTTAGGAAGAACATGGGAAGAAGACGACACATTCGAGCTTGGATGAGAAGCGACCTCGGAGGGGTTTAACCTGGTTTAGGGAAAATATTGGGGGACATGTCTGTTAACAAAAGGACGACCTCTACCCCGTCTAGAAGAACCTCGACCCCGTCCAGTATGGTTTACATTAATACGCGATTCGACAACCCAGATCTTTTCTTGGTGCTTCCACCAAGATAACAACGAAGCATTGATTCGCGTTCTTCCTCTTCGGTCCTAGGCATCCACCACAATCAAAATCGAGCCCCAGGAAGGATCTTTTTTGATAACTAGGATTCATCCTGATCTTTCCCTTCATCACGGATAACTGGTGTGGGATTCTTTTTCCCCCTCATTGATAAAAGGGAGAGAAATGACAGTAATTCTGACCTCTGGCACAAAGGAGGGTAGAGATTAGGGGGTAATGTACCCAGAATCTCCAAATTGAAAACACGTACACTTGCCCAAAAATGCCAGAAATACACAAGAAACTCAACTCAAAATTTGAAGAAATTCAAAAGGATCCGACAACTACCCAGAAAAACACGTAGGGGATTCAGAGCGAAGATGCAGAAAAATCAAACATTACAAAGCTCTAAGAATAATAAAATACATGAAGGATTCAATCGTAAGGGGAAGTACCTGAGGGAAAGGTGTTTTTGGAGTGCGTTGTAATGTGAGCTCCTGGAAAGGTGAAAATCAGAAGAACAAAATGCAGGACAAACTATTCACAAGATAGCAAATGTAAAGAGGAAGAATGAGAAAAAAGGGGAAATATATATATATATATATATATATATATATATATATATATATATATATACAGCTTTCTGTAACCTCAATATGAGCAAACCAGTTCATCTTCATAGGGCGGAACGATGTCTCAATTTTCCAAGTTGCCGACATTAAGCCTCGTTACATCTTCTACACCCATTTCAAAGGTAGTACTCAAAACTTCATAAGTTACCCAGGGATACTGGGCTATGAAGGCGACAAGAGGAGACTCGGAATCTGACTCAGCAGAACGAGACTCCTCTACAATCTCTGGTGGAGATGACATCATAAATTCCTAAAACAAGGAGATGTATTATCAGAAGAAATGGATGGGCATACCTGAATCAAAATAGCTACTAGTAGAAGAATCACTAGTTGATGAACTTGTAGATTTCTCCGAGATTTAAATCGGATCATCTGCATCACCACAAGCCGAGGTAGATCCCGGAACATCTCCATGGCGACAACTCGACAAGGTAGACTTGGCTAAAGAGTCACACCCTCTCTCAATGAGTTTATAACTTAAGAAGACACAAGAATAGCATGGGCCGATTTGCTTAGGCTTGGAGGATTTGAGAAGAACATGGGAAGAAGACGACACATTCGAGCTTGGATGAGAAGCGACCTCGGAGGGGTTTAACCTGGTTCTGGGAAAATATTGGGGGACATGTCTGTTAACAAAAGGACGACCTCTACCCCGTCTAGAAGAACCTCGACCCCTTCCAGTATGGTTTTCATTAATACGCGATTCGACAACCCAGATCTTTTCTTGGTGCTTCCACCAAGATAACCACGAAGCATTGTTTCGTGTTCTTCCTCTTTGGTCCTAGGCATCCCCCACAATCAAAATCGAGCCCCAGGAAGGATCTTTTTTGATAACTACGATTCATCCTGATCATTCCCTTCATCACAGATAACTAGTGTGGGATTCTTTTTCCCCCTCATTGATAAAAGGGAGAGAAGTGATAGTAATTTTGACCTCTGGCACAAAGGAGGATAGAGATTAGGGGGTAATGTACCCAGAATCTCCAAATTGAAAACACGTACACTTGCCCAAAAATGCCAGAAATACACAAGAAACTCAACACAAAATTTGAAGAAATCCAAAAGGATTCAACCTGTTTAAAAGAAAGTGGAAGGCAAGAAGGATGAAGACGAAGTAATTGTAGAGGAGGTACTAGAAGATGATGAAAAAGAAACAGTGAAGGAAGATAAGAAAAAAGATGAGGTAGTAGTTGAAAATAACTCTTCACCTAAAAAGATGATGAAGTGGGAGAAGAAGAAAATGGCTGACAAGCAAGATCAGCCCATTAACTTGTCCCCATATGCCAAGGTTCCTTATCCTCAGAGGTTGAAGCAAGAAATCCAGAAACAGCATTATGCAAGATTTCTGGATATCTTTAAGAAGTTGCATATCAACATTCTATTTGCTGAGGCCTTGGAGAATATGCCTCACTATGCCAAGTTTATGAAGGATATTCTGTCTAAGAAGAGGAAACTGAAGGATGGTGAGACAGTGGCCTTAACAGAAGAATGTAGTGCCCTTATCCAGAAGAAACTTCCACCAAAATTAAAAGATCCGGGAAGTTTCAGCATCCCTGGTGATGTTGAGGATTGTTTCAGGATTGATATCATCCAGGAGGTTGTGGATGAAGTAACAGGAGAAGAGGACTTGTTACTGGAGGAAGACCAATGTAAGGAAGAGAACAGTGGGGAATATTATCAGGAAGAACCGGTAGTTGAGGAGCTTGAACATAAGGTGGATGACATTCCTAAGGGAGCACCTAAGGTAGAATTAAAAGAACTGCCTTCAAACTTGAAATATGTGTTCCTTGGGGATGATCAAACCTACCCAGCTATTATCAATGCATTCTTATCTGAAGGTGAGGAAGTGAAGTTGGTAGAGGTACTCAAGCAGAATAAGACAACCATGGGCTGGTCATTTTCATATCTTAAGGGTATCAACCCTTCATTCTGCACTCACAAGATACTGATGGAAGAAGAAGTCAAACCAGTGAGGCAACCACAAAGGAGACTTAATCCCACTCTGAAAGAGGTAGTGAGGAAAGAGGTGGTGAAGTTACTTGATGCTGGGATGATTTACCCCATTTCAGACAGTGCTTGGGTGAGTCCAGTTCAAACAGTACCCAAGAAAGGAGGAATGACTGTAGTCAAAAATGAAAACAATGAACTGATCCCCACAAGAACAGTGACTGACTGGAGGATGTGTGTAGACTACCGGAGACTCAACAAAGCAACCAGAAAGGACCATTTCCCTATTCCATTCTTGGACCAGATGTTGGAGAGATTAGCAGGACATGCTTTCTATTGTTTCTTAGACGGATACTCAGGCTATAATCAAATAGCTGTGGCTCCGGAAGATCAGGAGAAAACTGCATTCACTTGCCCCTATGGAATCTTTGCATACCGGAGGATGCCTTTTGGTCTATACAATGCACCCGCAACTTTTCAAAGGTGCATGCTTTCCATATTCTCTGACATGGTAGAAAGATGTATTGAGATTTTCATGGATGATTTCTCTGTTTTTTGTCCTACTTTTGATGCATGTTTAGAAAACTTGGATAGTGTTTTGAAAAGATGCCAAGATTGCAATCTTGTGCTGAATTGGGAGAAATGTCACTTCATGGTGACAGAGGGTATTGTTTTGGGACACAAAGTGTCCAATAGAGGAATTGAAGTAGATAAGGCCAAAATCTCTGTTATAGAAAAACTACCCCCTCCCATAAATGTTAAAGGAGTGCGAAGTTTTCTAGGACATGCTAGTTTTTACCGTCGTTTTATAAAAGACTTTTCAAAGATAGCAAAACCATTGTGCAGGTTGTTAGGAAAGGATCAAGAGTTTCTGTTTACTGATGATTGCTTGCATGCATTTAATATGTTGAAAGACAAGTTGATTACTGCACCCATAATCATGGCACCTGA
This sequence comes from Gastrolobium villosum, assembly GCA_032173675.1. NCBI lineage: Eukaryota > Viridiplantae > Streptophyta > Magnoliopsida > Fabales > Fabaceae > Gastrolobium > Gastrolobium villosum. The sequence continues at coordinate 18,001 of JAVKPL010008999.1, read as the reverse complement.
TTTTTCATTACCTTTTGAACTTATGTGTGATGCTAGTGATTTTTCTGTGGGAGTAGTGCTAGGCCAAAGGAAGGATAAATTATTGCATGTCATTTACTATGCCAGTAAAATTCTTAATGAAGCACAAAAGAATTATGCTATTATAGAAAAAGATTTATTGGCAATAGTGTATGCATTTGACAAATTCAGGTCATATCTACTAGGGTCTAAGGTTATTGTTTATACTGACCATACAGCTTTAAAGTATTTGTTAGCCAAGCAGGATGCTAAACCCAGGTTCCTCCGGTGGATGTTACTTATGCAAGAGTTTCAAGTAGAGATTGTTAGTATATGGGTGTCCTAAAGACAATCTTTTGATTAAATAAAGGACATTAGATGTAGAACTATTTTTTGCAAATGAATAAAAGCAATCTTTATCCAGTTTCATATTATGTCTCGATATTATTATTAATATTATATGAAAGAACTGGATAAACCCCTTGGAATAGAACAGGTATCTCTTCAGTATCTGTGATGAGATCACGATCATGTCTATTCCTAATTATATGTTCCTAGTCTAGAGACACTGAGATTGGGGATCAGTGATCTCGGGTAAGACTAGTACGACTTATCTACTTGTATATGGATACAAGGTAAAGACTTCAGGAGCTACAAATATGGAGATGTCTTAGCTAAAGTCGTGGGTGGACCTATAAGAGTATAGCTCGCACTAAACAAACCCAAAAAGAGACTCTATGAGAAAATCTCACAGATAATGTCATTAGAGTAATCTCTTTATATTTGGGTATGTCTTTCCTTAGACCAGAAGTTATTACCTAGATTGTGTTCTTGAAGGCATGTTTTGATTGTATGCCTCGTCTGCCTGAAACATGGAGACTCATAGGTATACTATTGGGCGTGTCCTGAAAGGGCACAGGGCTAGGGTAATAAGCTGAAGGAATTCGTCAAATCTCTATGAGAGATTAGGTTATCTGTAAACCGGAGAAATCGGGATGACATTTACAGGGACTCGAGAATCTATGCATAGTAAAAGAGATCATGAGATGATCTGCCTTTAGAGTCAGTAAATTGAAGATTTCCTATTTCAAATAAAGCTTACCCTAAACCGCAGGGGTTGATACATTTCCTTACCCTAGGTTAATGGGAAGATAACCGAGACGAAGAGAAATACATACGGTAACCAAATATGTGCAATAGGATGATCAAGTCATTAATCTGACTAGTTCTGGGGCAACAAAGCATTGCTAGTGCTCTGTATTGTCATTAATTGGGTTGTGGGCTTGTTAGGCCCAAACCCAGTTATGTCAGAAGCTAAGTTGGACCTAATGGGTCACACACTAACACCTTGTAGTCATGATGAACTAGCTTTAAAGGTATTGGGCCTAATAATGGTTGTTAGGCCAAGAAGCTGTTTGGAAGCCCACCTAAAAGGGTGGAGGGCGCATGGTGCTTTGTAATGGGCTTGGATAGTCCAAGACATTACTAATTAATTTAATTAGTTAAATTAATAATCAAACATTTGAATTTTGGATTTTAAAGTTTGAATTTGAATTTCAAAATTTGAATTTGGAATTTGAATTATGAAATTCGAATTTTGAATTTGAAATTTGAATTTTGAATTTTGAAATTGGATTTTGAAATTTAAATTTTGAATTTGAAATCTGAAATTTCGAATTTTGAATTTTGAATTTGAATGTTTGAACATTTGAATTCAAGTGTTTGAATTCAAATTTGAATTGGCTATGAAAAGTTGTTTCATAACAAAAGGATAAGATGAGATCTTTTGGAATACTCCCTGCAACAAGAAAAAGATATTTGATCTTATCCAATGATGAAGTGGTGCGCAAATTTGAATTCAAAGTGAGTGTCATTTTGTCATCTAAATGTACTACTATTCTGATTTGGTTGGTTAAGAGAATCAATGAGTTAGTTGATTCAAAATTTGAATGCAACTACTCAATGTATCTAGACTCAAAATACGACAAAATGGGGCGCATAATATGGTTGTTCATATGATGATAATTAGGTCAGAATCTTGAAAGGATAATGACAAGATCTTATAAGGATTCAAATGCAAGGTGGTTAGCAATTCTGAATTGCAAATAAATCCTTGATTCCCTCCAACCATGCGCATATTTGGTGGGATTTTCAAGTAAGAAAATCGTATCATTCCATCCTACTAATTAACCTACATTGTGCGCACAAAGGTACTAATAATTCACCTTAGGGTTTTTCACAAAACCTAGCCTACTCTCCTTCATCTCATGCACCATTCTGTAGGGTAGTTCTCTACACATTTCCAAACACAATACCTAACCTCCACCTTCACCCATTGGGCGCATAGCAAGCCTCATTGTGGTGATCATCTGGTGGCTTGCAAGAAGGTGTTCTTGCATCATTGACGAACGGTGGTGTGGATCAACATTAGAGGGTTTGAACCCTTCAGACCTGACAATTGATCTCCCTGACTGATCAGGCCAAAACAAGGTAACATCATGCTGTCCTAAAGCATGAATCTTTGTGTGCATGTATGTTTCTTCGTAAAAAATTTGTTTTTCCACCTTAAATGCATCGGCCTTCAAGGCTATTTAATTTACAAGTGGTATCAGAGCCCGGTTGCTTTACCATCGGCGGGTGATTGTACCTTGTTTGTGAAAAGAGTTTTTTCACGGTCAAAATCTTTAAAGGTTAAAGTTTAATTCTGCATATGGATTTTGAATCACAAATCCTTTAAGGTGTTAAAGTTTTTGTTTTTATGAAAATGTAAATTTGATTTTATGTTCATAAAACAATATGCATCATGGTTTAGTTTCTTTTTCTTTATGAAAGTCTTAAAAGGGACACCCTTCTTTGAAAGGGTAGATCGGCCATGAAGGATACTAAGAGTACCTTGAATGTTTTCTTATTTTTCTCCATGAATTGTGTCATGTGCATTGCATGAAATTTTGTGACAAAATTTATCATATACTCACCTATATGATTCGGCCATGAAGAGGCTTATGGCTACATGCATGGTTTAATTTTGTTTTCTTTGAGAAAGAATTAACAAAATTTGAATTAAAAATTGTTTTAAAATTCGGCCAACTAGAGAAATTTAAGAATTTGAATCTTATATTATTTTGATGTTTAAATGTTAAATATCAAAATATATATGAAAAATATTATGTGATAATATAATGTTTGTGTTTGCAAGTTTTGATCCTTTCAGGTACAAACAGGAAGGGGATGGTCATGGTGCCCGGATTTAAAATTTTGAATTTTAAATTAATGTGTAATTGCGCTATTTAATTTACAAGTGTAATTTGTAATTTAATTTTTGTAATTTTGTCCCTCCAAAGATGTTTTGGAGTTTCTTTAATTATGTGTAATTAGAGAATTAGGCTAGTGGCGTATAGACGACAAGCGGCCATTGCTTAAAGAAGCAAAATGGACAAAAGCGCGAGCACCATGACTATCTCAATATAAATTGTTTATATGCATGTATGATTAGAACATCTAGTATGCATGAATTGGGCAAACCGCGTTTTGTATGGTTGTTATGTTTGTCCAATAGCGACTAGTGTAAACCGATAGATGTTTGACATAGGTTATGACTAGCATGATAGCTTACAACATGCGTTTGATGAGACCTAATTAACTCTAAAATAAAAGGAACCCTTAAAAGGAATAAATTATTAAGCGTATGATTACCTCCCACCACCAATACTACTCAAACCTCTTCTACATAGTGGTGCTCCACAACTCAGTTGGGACCCACTGTTTCGTTGAGCTAGAGTAGTGTTTGAAGTGTAAGACACTTAGTGTGCTGGTTTAATGCTTAACTAAGACATAAGTTGCAGGCACATCCGGGCTTATGTGCTTAGGGTAATGGTGCTAGGTTGGTTGCATGAGATGCACCACTAAGTGACAAAGAGTTGTCAACCTAATGTTAAGAGAGGGTATGAGATACTGTTGATAAGAATCAACCCATTATTTAAATTAATCTTGCGGTCTCATACGAAGATTAAAATAAATAATCGCACTCTTAATCTCACTAAGGTAAAATCTAAAAGTAGATTAACCCTAAGTCAAATAGTAAGGGTCATTGACTTAGATAAAATAGTGGGAGGGGCAAATTATTTAAAGTCTTTAATAATTTGCTTTTAACTACATAACCGTATATTAACTAAAATCATATTTACATCTTTTTCAGCTTTTAGTATGACTAATCAACTGTCACTGCGTTCAATTCTCGATACGAATAAACTTACCGGTTCAAATTTTATGGACTGGTATCGGAACTTAAGAATTGTTCTTAAGACCGAAAAGATAGCTTATGTCCTTGACACTGCTTTACCTATTGCGCCTAAGGAAGGGGAAGATGGGTTCACGGAATTTGATTTCGAGACACACAAGCAACACATGGATGATAATGTGTTGGCTTGTTGCATCATGCTAGCATCCATGTCACCTGAACTGCGTAAACAAGACGAGCATATGGATGCCTCCTCTATTATCCTGCATCTCAGGGAGTTGTATGATATTAAAGGCAGACATGAGAGGTATAAGACCTTTAGGGAATTGTTCCCGTGCAAGATGACTGAAGGCATGTGTTTTAACCGCCATGTACTGAAGATGATGGCACTCATTGAGAAGCTAGAGGGTCTAGGGTTCATAATGGATGCTGAATTAATTAATGACTTAGTTCTATCATCACATCCTCCTTCTTTCAGTGAATTCATAATGAATTACAACATGCATGGGATGCTTGTGAGCTTGCCAGAGTTGTTAAGGATGTTAACGACTGCTAAAATGTCTATCAAGAAGGATGAGACACAAGCTCTTATGATTGGTGGGCCTGAAAGGGCCACGGGTAAGGGCAAGGAGCCTGCAAAAGGCAACTCCCTTAAGCCCAAAGGAAAACCCAATAAGAAAAAGGGCAAAGAGAAAGGTAGGGAGCACCCAAGGACAAAAGCGATGCTGTGTGCTTCCATTGTGGCAAAAATGGCCATTGGAAAAGGAATTGTCCAGACTACCTGAACAGTGTGAAGGAGCATGGTGATGCTTCTACCTCATGTATTCACATGATTGAGATAAATTATTCTTATGTTAATTCGACTTCATAAGGTATTGGATACCGGTTATGGTTCTTATAATCTGGAATGTGTTGTAGGTGCTTAGAAGCCTAGAAGATTGGAGAAGAACGAGGTGGACCTCCGCGCAGGTGATGAAGCAAGAGTTGCTGCTCATGCTGGTGGAGATACCGACCTCATTAGCCTACGGGAACCTTATTGCATTTGAATAATTGTCTTTATGTTCCCGGCATTTCTAGAAATATTATTTCTTGTTTAGAACAAGATGGTTTTGCTTTAACTATTAAGGATAGTACATTTTCTATCATTTTGAATGATATTGTTTTGGTACGCTTCTTTAATTAATGGCTTGTATGTTTTGGAAATGGGAACTAAAGTGCTCAATGTAGATGTGAAATGACCTAGGATAGATAATCAATTCTATCTTTGGCACTATAGACTAGGGCACATAAATGAAACAAGATTGTCTAGGATACATGGAGATGGATGCCTAGACTCCAAGGATTTGGAATCCTATGGACAGTATGAATCTTGTCTAGCTGGGAAAATGATTCATCAAAAGCCCAAAGGGTTGAGATTCATAGGGCTAGTGAGTTATTAGAACTCATTCACTGTGATTTATGTGGCCCAATGTATATTGAGGCTAGAGGAGGAAACTCCTATTTCATTTACTGATGAAGTAGAGAAACAACATGGCAAGATGGTTAAGTCATTGCGATCAGATCGTGATGGTGAATATCTGAGCCTTGAGTTTCGGGATTATCAGATAGAAAATGGAATTCTCTCGCAGTTTACTGCACTTAACACACCACACCAAAGCGGTGTCAGGAGAAACATGACTGTGTTAGACATGGTTAGGTCTATAATGAGTTAGACTCAACTTCCAAAAATGTTTTGGGGATATGCCTTAGACACAGCGGTATACCTTCTAAATAGGGTACCGTCTAAATCTGTTCAAACCACACCATATAAGATATGGAATGGTAAGAGACCCAACCTGAGTTACCTCAGGGTATGGGGATCGCCAGCTTATGTCAAAGCGTTGACATCAGATAAGCTTAGTGCTAAGAGTACTAAATGTCTATTTGTGGGGTATCCTATAGGTACTAAGGGATACTACTTCTACTCCATGGAAGAACACAAAGTGTTTGTGTCAAAGAATGTTGAGTTCCTTGAGAAGGATTTGATCTCTCAAGGAGGAAGTGGGAGTAAGATTGATCTTGAAGAAGTGCAAGATCCACAAGAACAGATTGAGGAACCCGGGTCTGCTCCGTAGGCGACGTTCTCCAATGGAGAAGTAAACACACAACTCCGTAGATCTACGAGGGTCATCCATCCACCTGAGAGGTATGGGTTTGTGATTGAGAATCAGCAAACTGTTGAGGATGATGAACCAAGTAACTACGAGGAGGCAGTCAAGGATGTTGACTCCTCTAGATGGCTTGAAGCCATGGAATCTGAAATGGATTCGATGTATCAAAACAAGGTATGGACCTTGGTTCCTAAACCGCAAGGAATAGTTCCTATCGGTAATAAATGGGTCTTTAAAAGAAAGACTGATGCAGATGGCAACGTTCAGACCTACAAAGCTAGGTTGGTGGTGAAAGGGTATCGTCAAAGGCAAGGAGTTGACTATGATGAAACTTTCTCACCAGTTGCCATGATCAAATCTATTAGGATCATGCTTGCAATAGCAGCATACCATGACTATGAAATTTGGCAAATAGATGTCAAGACCGCCTTCTTGAATGGGTTCTTGAAGGAGGAAGTGTACATGACACAACCTGAAGGCTTTAAAATCAAAGATCAGGAGCATATGGTATGCAAACTACAAAGGTCAATATATGGGCTAAAGCAAGCATCAAGGAGATGGAATATACGTTTTGATGAAGTCGTTAAGAGTAACGATTTTATCAAGAACGAGGATGAACCTTGTGTTTACAGGAAGGTTAGTGCGAGTAATGTCGTCTTCCTAGTACTTTATGTAGATGACATATTGCTAATAGGAAATGACATCCCCACATTAAAAATAATGAAAGAGTGGCTTTCAGAAAACTTCACCATGAAGGATTTGGGAGAGGCAGCCTTTATACTTGGTATAAAGATCTATAGAGATAGATCCAAGAGGCTGCTGGGTTTATCTCAATCCACGTATGTTGACAAGATGCTAAAGAGGTTTAGCATGGAAGGGTCGAAAAGGGGTTTTCTTCCTGTCAGTCATGGGGTATACCTATCAAGGGCTATGTGTCCTAAGTCACAGCCTGAGAAGGATCGCATGAGTGGAATTCCATACACTTTGGCTATTGGATCCATCATGTATGCCATGATATGTACGAGACCAGATGTCTCATATGCTTTAAGCATTACGAGCAGATACCAGTCGGACCCTGGAGAGAGTCACTGGACGGAAGTCAAACCATCCTCAAATATTTAAGAAGAACTAAGGATGCGTTTCTGGTCTATGGTGGGGTTAATGAGCTAACAGTGAAAGGGTTCACTGAAGCCAGCTTTCAAAGTGACAAAGATGACTATAAGTCACAATCAGTGTTCGTATTCACCTTAAATGGTGGGGCAGTATCTTGGAAGTGTTCCAAGCAGGATACTAAAGCAGATTCAACGACAGAAGCTGAATACATAGCTGCTTCAGAAGCGGCTTAGGAGGCCGTGTGGATCAAGGAAGTTCATTTCTGAACTAAGGGTGGTTCTAAGCGTGGATGAGCCCATACAGTTGCTTTGCGACAACACTGGAGCCATTATGCAGTCAATGGAACCTAGGTCTCATCAAAGATCTAAACACGTGCTCCGCAGATATCATCTGATTAGAGTAATCAATGATAGAATGGATGTAAAGATGGATTATATTCTCACAGACGATAACCTGGCCGATTCTCTGACAAAGGCTGTTTCTCAGAGAAAACATGATAGTGATTATGAGACTTTAGGTATACGATTTAGGTCTGATTGGCTCTAGGCCAAATGGGAGCTTGTTAGTATATGGGTGTCCTAGAGACAATCTTTTGATTAAATAAAGGACACTAGATGTAGAACTATTTGTCGCAAATCAATAAAAGCAATCTTTATCCAGTTTCGTATTATGTCTCAATATTATTGTTAATATTATATGAACGAACTGGATAAACCCCTTGGAATAGAACAGGTATCTCTTGAGTATCTGTGATGAGATCACGATCATGAGGATTCAAGGATGTCACATGTCTATTCCTAATTATATGTTCCTAGTCTAGAGACACTGAGATTGGGGATCAGTGATCTCGAGTAAGACTAGTACGACTTATCTACTTGTATATGGATATAAGGTAAAGACCTCATGAGCTACAAATATGGAGATGTCTTAGCTAAAGTCGTGGATGGACCTGTAAGAGTATAGCTCACACTGAACAGACCCAAAAAGAGACTCTATGAGGAAATCTCACAGATAGTGTCATTAGAATAATCTCTTTATATTTGGGTATGTCTTTCATTAGACCAGAAGTTATTACCTAGACTGTGTTCTTGAAGGCATGTTTTGATTGTATGCCTCGTCTGCCTGAAACATAGAGACTCATAGGTATACTGTTGGGAGTGTCCTGAAAGGGCACAGGGCTAGGGTAATAAGCTGAAGGAATTCATCAAATCTCTGTGAGAGATTAGGTTATCTGTAAACCGGAGAAATCGGGATGACATTTACAGGGACTCGGGAATCTATGCATAGTAAAAGAGATCATGAGATGATCTGCCTTTAGAGTCAGTAAATTGAAGATTCCCTATTTCCAATAAAGCTTACCCTAAACCGCAGGGGTTGATACATTTCCTTACCCTAGGTTAATGGGAAGATAACCGAGACGAAGGGAAATACATACGGTTACCAAATATGTGCAATAGGATGATCAAGTCATTAATTCGACTAGTTCTGGGGCAACAAAGCATTGCTAGTGCTCTGTGTTGTCATTAATTGGGTTGTGGGCTTGTTGGGCCCAAGCCCAGTTATGTCAGAAGCTAAGTTGGACATAATGGGTCACACACTAACACCTTGTAGTCATGATGAACTAGCTTTAAAGGTATTGGGCCTAATAATGGTTGTTAGCCCAAGAAGCTGTTTGGAAGCCCACCTAAAAGGGTGGAGGGCGCATGGAGCTTTGTAATGGGCTTGGATAGTCCAAGACATTACTAATTAATTTAATTAGTTAAATTAATAATCAAACATTTGAATTTTGAATTTTAAAGTTTGAATTTGAAATTTGAATTTGGAATTTGAATTATGAAATTCGAATTTTGAATTTGAAATTTGAAATTTGAATTTTGAAATTTAAATTTTGAATTTGAAATTTGAAATTTGAAATTTTGAATTTGGAACATTTGAATTCAAGTGTTTGAATTCGAATTTGAATTGGCTATGAAAAGTTGTTTCATAACAAAAGGATAAGATGAGATCTTTTGGAATATTCCCTGCAACAAGAAAAAGATATTTGATCTTATCCAATGATTAAGTGGTGCGCAAATTTGAATTCAAAGTGAGTGTCATTTTGTCATCTAAATGTACTACTATTCTGATTTGGTTGGTTAAGAGAATCAGTGAGTTAGTTGATTCAAAATTTGAATGCAACTACTCAATGTATCTAGACTCAAAATAGGACAAAATGGGGCGCATAATATGGTTGTTCATATGATGATAATTAGGTCAGAATCTTGAAAGGATAATGACATAATCTTATAAGGATTCAAATGCAAGGTGGTTAGCAATTTTGAATTGCAAATAAATCCTTGATTCCCTCCAACCATGCGCATATTTGGTGGGATTTTCAAGTAAGAAAATCTTATCATTCTATCCTACTAATTAACCTACATTGTGCGCACAAAGGTACTAATAATTCACCTTAGGGTTTTTCACAAAACCTAGCCTACTCTCCTTCATCTCATGCACCATTCTATAGGATAGTTCTCTACACCTTTCCAAACACAATACCTAGCCTCCACCTTCACCAATTGGGTGCATAACAAGACTCATTGTGGGGATCAGCTGGTGGCTTGCAAGAAGGTGTTCTTGCATTATTGACGAACGGTGGTGTGGATCAACATTAGAGGGTTTGAACCCTTCAGACCTGACAATTGATCTCCCTGACTGATCAGGCCAAAACAAGGTAACATCATGCTGTCCTAAAGCATGAATCTTTGTATGCATGTATGTTTCCGCGTAAAATTTTTGTTTTTCCACCTTACATGCATCGACCTTTAAGGCTATTTAATTTACAGAGATTAAGGACAAAAAGGGAGTTGAAAACTTGGTAGCTGATCATTTATCAAGGATCACAGAGACAGATTTACAAGAGGGTCCAGAAGTAGTGATCAAGGAAGAGTTTCCTTATGAGCAAATACTAGCTATAAGCACTATTTCCCAGTTGATGCATAATCAAGTTTTGTCTGTTGACACCCCACCATGGTTTGCTGATTTTGCTAACTACAGAGCTGCTGGAGCCATGCCAAAGGATTTCACTTACTAGCAGAGGAAGAAATTTCTGCATGATGTGAAGAGATACATCTGGGATGAACCATATCTCTTCTATAGATGTTCTGATGGAGTAATAAGAAGATGTATTCCAGAGGAGGAGCAGAAGAGTGTTTTATGGCACTACCATGGTTCAGCCTATGGTGGTCACTTTGCAAGTGAGAGAACAACAGCCAAAGTTCTGATGAGTGGTTTTTACTGGCCCACATTGTACAAGGATGCCCGAAAATATGTGGAGGCATGTGACAATTGCCAAAGAACTGTGAACATCTCCAGGAGACATGAAACGCCTTTAAATAACATCCTGGAGGTGGAGATTTTTGATGTTTGAGGTATGGATTTTATGGGACCTTTCCCTTCATCTTACTCTAACAAGTATATCCTGGTAGCAATTGACTATGTTTCTAAATGGGTTGAAGCCATAGCCACTCCAACTAATGATTCTCGGGTAGTGATCGTCTTTTTGAGAAAGAACATCTTTGCCAGATTTGGAATTCCGAGAGCCATCATCAGTGATGGGGGCACTCATTTTGATAATAGGTGGGTTGAATATGCTCTTGCAAAGTATGGAGTCAGACACAAGATAAGCACTCCATACCATCCGCAGACTTGTGGTCAAGTTGAAATTTCCAACAAGGAATTGAAAAGAATATTGGAGAAGACTGTTGGGAATGATAGGACTCAATGGTCCAAGAAGTTTGATGACACCTTGTGGGCATACAGGACAGCATTCAAGACTCCAATTGGAATGTCTCCATTTCAATTGTTGTTTGGGAAAGCATGTCATTTTCCTGTTGGGTTGGAACATAGAGCATTGCGGGCTGTCAAGTTTTTAAACTTTGACTCCAAGGCAGCAGGTGAAAAAAGGTTGCTGCAATTGGATGAATTAGATGAATTCCGTCTGCAAGCATATGAGAGTGCTAGCCTATACAAGGAGAAGACTAAATTATGGCATGATAGGAAGATCACACCTAGGGATTTCAAAGTGGGAGATCAGGTGTTGTTATTCAACTCAAGGTTGAAATTGTTTCCAGGCAAGTTGAAGTCCAGATGGTCTCGACTGTTTGTAGTCAAGAGTAAGAAGCCTTATGGAGCGGTGGAAATATGTTCTTGGGACTCTGACCGAAGTTTCACTGTTAACGGTTAGAGGCTGAAGCTTTACATTGGATGTGCCGTGGACAGGCAACTGATTTCAGTTGCCTTGTTAGAGGTAAGCTAGATCATACCCGTCAGGCTCGCGACGTTAAACACGCGTTGAGTGGGAGGAAACCCACTGTACCAGGTATATGAACTTGATGTTAATACCATGTTCAAAGAAGAGAAGAGGGAAGAGTGTTGGAAAAATTTTAAGAAAAAAAAAATTCTGACAAGTGTTGGGCGCTAAAACGTCCATTCTGGACGTTTTAGCGTTCTGAGAGTTGTACTAAGTGCAAAATCTGTGGCCATGCGCGCTAAAGCGCAGACACTGAGCATTTTAGCGCTCTACAAGAATTCTTATAAAAGACCTCTCTGGCCAAAAGCGCTAAAACGCTCTCACTGACCGTTTAATGCATCAAATGCAAGCACTCTGGCCCAGCGAGCTAAAACGTTTGTCACGACCGTTTTAGCGCGGAGCTGCACACAACTTGTGTTCACTTATTTGGTCCTGGGCGCTAAAACGGTTGGATTCAACGTTTTAGCGTTGTGTCACTTACGTTGAAATACACAGTTTTTTCCCTCACTTCTCCTTCACTCTTCTCTTTCACATAAACTTTTTCTCCACATACCCTCTGCACATTCTTTTGATTTTAACTTCCAGATTCCATTCCTTTCATCAAGAACAAGGTATGAATCATCTTTCATTCCTCTTTCCTTTCTTTTAACTGAGTTCTTGTGTCGTGAATTGTACCTAGGTTGTTTAGGTTTTATTTTTTTATTTTCTTCATCATGATTCCATCTAGTTGTGTTATATCCTTGTTGTGATTGTGTTGTGGCTGAAAATCATGCGTGATTTCTGGGTTTGAGGTTTGATTCTCATGTATTATACTGTTACCCTTATGCGCACACACACAAGGTGTTCGATGGAATGCCCGACTCAGAATAGTCAGGGTGCTAAAACGCTGGTCCTCCACGTTTTAGCGCTCAGACAGTGCACACACGTTTACGGCTAGGCCGCTAAAACGCTCCCAGGCCCTGCTGCATACATTAGTTGTTTATCTGATTTTGGAAATTGAGGGGGTGTTTACCGGCATAATGGGGGGTCTAATTGAATCATGTTTTCAATCTAAATCTGGGAATTAGATCCCATACTGTTCAATGCATTACTGATTTGTTTTCTTGATGAACAAAATTATGTCTACATCTCCACCCAAGAAAGGTAGCAAGAAGAGGTCTAGGGTGTCTAAAACTTCTGCACCTACACCACCTCCTCCTGCTTTTGATGATCTTCTTGGAGGAGTGCTGAGCATGAGGACAGGTTTACAAAGAAGACTTCCTCTAGACCATTTGTTCGGGAAAGGCAGTTTATCCTGGACAATGATGAGTATCCTGAATTCCAGTCTCAGTTGAAGACAAGGGAATGGGTCACCTTTGGTGAGATTTTGGTGAATAGCAGCCCGACCATAGCACGAGAATTTTATGCCAATGCATATAATGGTGATGAAGGGGGAAAGAGGACTTTTGTTAGTTGGGTGCGAGGCAAGCAAGTTAAATATGATGCCTATACTATTCAGAAGCTTCTCAAGATTAAGCATTGTGATACCACCCAGACTCTCACTTGTGAATTTCGAAGAAATTGGCAGAAAATTGACATTCCACCTAGGAGAAAGGATCCTGCCTTTGAGACTTGGACCAAGTTAGGGGAAGCCGAACCCATATTGCAAACTATAGCAAAGCCTGGTGAGAAATGGGAAATGACCAAGGATAGGGTCAATCCCAAATTACTGTGGTTGAGGCAACTGAATGGAGAAGCCCAGGTTTGGTTCCATTTTATAGTCTCTAATATTATGCCTTCCTCCAATCAAGCGGAGGTCAATTTGATGAGAGCTGTTCTAATATCCACCGTCATGACCAAAGGGAAGGTGGAGCTACCCATCCTTCTCCAGGATAGTATATATGACATGGCCCATTCTGATAGCAGTACATATGCTTTAGGTCATTGTTCTCTGATCCAGCTTCTGTGTCAAAAAGCTGGTGTGGATGTTACTGAAAATGGAGTGCTAATTAAGTTGAACCCAAAAATTGATGCTAAGCTGATACGGGACCAATTGAGGATTGGAGGGGATGGACCTACAGGGTTGACACCTGGCAGTAAGCTCAAGGCTAAATCAGATGCAGAGCTTGAAAAGAGAATAAGATCAGGGGGAACAGTGGCTGATGAATGGAGATATTCGTATGGGGCATTTACATCGTCATCTCAAGTTTATGCAGGCGAGTCAGCAGTCATTTCAGACTCATATGATTAAGTTGCTGACTGATATTTGTGAGGCCCACGGATTAGAGACATCTGCATTTCAACCTGTTGTTTACCCTCATTCAGAGGAAGAGGACGCATTTGAGGCAGCCGTCGACGCCCGTCTTGATGATGACAGTGAGACTTCTGATGATGATATTTCTGATCATGCTGCTCAGGCCACGGAGCGAGAGACTGTTGCTGCTAATCAGGATGTTGCAGGACCATCAACTGGAACTAGTGCAGGTGCAACACATGCTGATTATACACCACTTCCACATTCAGATCCAGGCGATCCCTTTGATTCGGATGATGAGGACATAGCATCCTACATGGACTCTTGATTTTACAACTTTCTATTTTTTATTTTATTTTTACAGTTATTTTAGTTTATTCTGTTGATACAGTTTATTTTTGTAAATTGGTTAAGTACATTGAGATTTCACTGTTTTGTTGATACATATTGCGATAGTACTGATGTTATTGGTTCTATATGAATGTGTTTCAGTGATCCACTGCTATTTTAGATTTAAATTAGTTGCTAGGGACAACAACGTTTAAATCTGGGAATTGGGGTGTGATTGAATGACATGTGAACTTCATGGAGATGTCACATGAGTGGATGAGCCAAAACAGGGAAACATCTTAATCTCTTTTCTTTAGTTTTTTTTAGTGTGATTCAGATGTTAGTTGTAGTTTAGAATTTGGATTTTAATTTTTCTTTTATGAAATTTCATGAGGATTTGACTGATCAGAATTTTAGATGATTGATCAAATTAAGGATATAATCTTATGCTTTGCATGTTGAGAAATGAAATGATTGCATGACTCATTCAATGTGTAAGAGTAGAGAGATTAGTTTTGATGCATAGAGAGGAAGTCAAGCATGCACTCTGAACTGAGAGGAAATTGAGCCTATACAGAAATTTTTGTTCAGAGAGCATTTCACTGCATGAGTAACTCTAGAACTTGCCTTGTTTCTTGTTTGAAATGGTTGATAATGTATAGGGTGGAGGAAGTTCCTTCTTGAACCAGAAAGTCAAATGGTCAACCCTTAAGTTCCTGTTGCACGAACCTTTGAGCCTAGCCTGTTGTTAATGAACCACCACATCTATTCCTTTAAATTAAAAAGTTCAGATAAGTGATAAGGGGTGGAGTGTTTTGTGGAAAGTAAGGTATTTTTGCAATAAGTGAATGTACAAGGTGTTTGAAACATGAGGAAGAAGGAAAGGAAATAAAAAGAAAAGTAGAAAAGGTTGTGGAACACAAAGTGTTTGGAAGAGATAGAGGAAAGTGTTAAAAGGCACAAAGTGTCTGAAAGAAAAAGAAAGGAAAAGAAATTTTTTTTTTTGTTAAAGACACAAAGTGTCAGGAAGAAAAGGAGGAAGAAGGTTCAAAAAGAAAAAAAAGAGACAATGAATGAAAAGGAAGAAAGATTGGGGAATTAGGAAGAAATTGATAAATATTGTGATTTCCTCTTATCTGAATCTGATTCATTTCATCTGAACTTTTCCTGCCACATAAATCCTTACCTCTAGTCAAGCCATACACCAAGCCTCATTGTCAACCATATTAAGACCTTTTTGATCTGCCTTATAGATCATTTGTACCATGAATAATGAGAATATGGGCAAGCCTGTGGAAGTTTGAGTGTAGTGAAGAATGAGTGACAAGTTGAACCCTAAACACTAGTGTGCAAGAGAGTTAAATTCTCACAATTTTTGAGAAGTTCCTAGTGAGGGGGTGTTGTTGTTTGGAAAGTCTCTGTATGTCATCTTTACTAATCTGTTGAAAAAGCACATATGATGTTGGGCAAGTCATAAGAAATAAGAGATTGCATGGTTTTAAGTTGTATCAATGTGATCTTTTGTTGAATTAAGTCTATCCTCACGAGTTTCATCTGTAAGAATCTTTAATACTTCTTTGTTGTGAGTTCATTACTGAGGATATCAATGTCCAAATCTGGGAATTGTGATAAACCCCTAGTTCATCAGGTTTTTCAGCATAAATTAGTATCAATTTGTGTGATTAATTGGATGAAAAGGAGGTTAATATCTTAGAAATCCCTCAAGTGCAAGTTCTGAAAGCTTTGTGAAAATTTACACTGTCTTGTAGGGAAAGGAAGCCCAAGAAGCATCATAAAGAAGGAATAAGATTTTGGAGAAAGGGAGAATGCCTAAGTGTTGAGCGCTAAAACGGCCACACGGACCGTTTTAGCGCACTGCTGTAGATTGAAGGAGAAAGTTGCTGGTGCTGAGCACTAAAACATCCACACAGAACGTTTTAGTGCGCTGCTGCGAATTAAGAGTGGAAGTCTCTGGAGCTCAACGCTAAAACGCCCACACTAAGCGTTTTAGAGCGGCTGCTGTTGGAAAAGTCTCTGGTCTTGGGCGCTAAAACCTCCTGATCAACTGTTTTAGCGCCCTTATGAGGAAAAAGTCTCTGGTCTCAGACGTTAAAACTTTCAAATCAAGTGTTTTAGCGTTGGAGTCAGTTAAAAGCAGTTGGGAAGTTGCCAGCCATGGACGCTAAAACGCCCATCAAGACCGTTTTAGTGCCCAATGCAGTTAAAAGCATTTGGTCAAGCGTCAAGCCTGGACGCTAAAACGCCCATCAAGGCCGTTTTAGCGCCCATGTTATTTTTCAGCATAATCTGTAACACTATAAAAGGCAAAGGCCCTCACATTTTTAAATATATCTCTATCATATCTCTCTCTCTCCTACATCAGATCTTTTGATCTGAATTCTCTCTTTATTTTCCAAATCCTTAGGAGTAGTATTTCATATGTAATTACACTTGGAGATTGAAGACCTACTACCATGACAATGGAGTTTGTTCTTTCTTCTTCTCTTGTATTTATTTCAATTATGTCTGAGTATCCTTTGTAGTCTGATTCAATGGAACTCAAGTGTGAATTTATGAATGGTTAATTAGATATTTTGTTTCTCTATTATGTGATTTGTATGAAGTTGTCTCTATCAATTCTTCTTGTTAATGGAATAGTGTAGAACAGACATGTTTACATTGTTCTATAGTTGACAACTTCATCATTAGTATTTTAGTAGTCAAGACATTGATGCTATGATACTAGTGTAATCTTAAGACCTTAGTAATTAATGCATGTATTATGAAAGGAATCACCAAGACATTGGGGTTTCTGATTAATGTGTCTATCAGGATAGTAAGACATTACATCTTGATGATAAGTAAAAGGTTGATTAACATCACATAATAGATAATTCATGATGAAAATTGGTTCATTCATAAGTTCATGCTTGAGGGAAATTGACATCTGACTACTTGTTAATTTAAATTCATATCTTTGTGTGTTTTGAAATTCTTTAATTTTATGCAATCTAAATTTCTAGTGACAAGAAATCCATGCAATTCAGAACTTTTTGGTTGATTCAAATCAATAACATTTGGATAGTCAGTGCTTGACACAATTCCTCGTGGGAACGATCTTTACTTATCATTTTTATTACTTGTATGACTAAAACCTTTGCAAATCAATGCATAGCCCAAAAAGAATGAAAGAAAAAAAAAAAAAAATACGCTGAATGCTTCTTCAAATAGATGTGCACTTCAAGATACCAAGATTATATAAATATCAAAGAACAAATGAAACAGCAAGAATACCGCATCACTCTGCTCAGGAAGGGAAGTCCCCCATGTGGAGGCCTTGGAACCAACTCAAGGATATCTGGATATGCTTTGTTATCTATGTGTGCGACATTCTTTACTGTTGATGTGTTACTGCAGATTTCTGGTGCATTTCTTGTCTGACAAGATCGATTAAGATGGCTATGTACACAAAGATGCAAAACTACCATTAGGCATGTTTGGTGTGTTGTATAAGGATTGATAGTACAAGCTTATATATATTATAATATTTTCAGTTGTTTCGTGGCACGACCATCGTATAGTATAAGCTTGTGCAGGATAACCCCTGTAAATACATCAAAATGATGTATAACTTAATCAGCAATACATTG
>JAVKPL010008998.1:0-35556 GCA_032173675.1 Gastrolobium villosum | reverse complement strand
GTCTTGTAACCTACTCAACATTAGGTATACATGCAATCCAAATAGCTCCTTATCTCCAAACCTCAGACCAGCAGGTAGGAGTCCGACACCTCCTACCATACAGCGCCTCGTAGGGTGCCATGCCCAGACTAGCATGAAAACTGTTGTTGTATGAAAATTCAACCAACGGAAGGTACCTATCCCAGATGCTGAACCCTGCTCCGACGTCCAAGCTCTCAACATGTCCTCGAATGTCTGGATGGTCCGCTCAGTCTGTCCGTCAGTCTGAGGGTGATAGGCGGTACTCAATCTCGACTGCGTCCCAAAAGCCTCCTGCAGCGCCTCCCACTACCGAGATGTGAACTTCGGGTCCCTCGCTGATGATACTCTCGGGCACCCCGTGAAGCCTCACAATCTCGCGGACATATAGTTTGGCCAACTGCTCTGTAGTGAAGCTCACCTTCACTGGAATAAAATGGGCAGACTTGGTCAATTTGTCCACTATGACCCAGATAGAATCACAACCAGCCTGAGTTCTAGGCAAACCCACAACGAAGTCCATGGAAATGCTCTCCCATTTCCACTCTGGAATCTCAAGAGGTTGAAGTTTACCAGACGGCTTCTGGTGCTCTATCTTCACTTTCTAACAGATAAAACACTTGGACACGAAAACAGCAACATCCTTCTTCATGCCCGGCCACCAGAAGCTCTTCTTCAGATCTTGATACATCTTTGTAGCACCAGGATGGATAGAAAACTGGCCCTTATGGCCTTCTGCCATAACCTCGTCAGTCAACGGACCTCGAGGAACCACAATCCTCTGCTGAAACATCAGAAGTCCATCCTCATTCCAAGACACACCGTCTTGGTTCTTCACATAGTCCAGGCACTCTCTCTGAACTTGCGCCTCTTTGATCTTTTCCAATAGCTCGTTCACAACGTTTGCTGTCTCCAACTCGAAAAGTGCACTCTCGCACGGAGTGGTCACTGCCAACTTCCGAAACTTCGCAACCACATCAAAGTTACAAAGTAACGTACTATGCAAACTCCCGGATTTCCGGCTTAAAGCATCGGCTACCACATTGGCCTTACCAGGATGGTACTTCAGCTCAAAGTCGTAATCCTTCAGGAATCCCATCCATCTTCTCTGCCTCATGTTCAACTCTTTCTGGTCAAACAGGTACTTCAAGCTCTTGTGATCACTGAATACAGCAAACTTCATGCCAAACAGGTAATGCCTCCAAATCTTGAAAGCAAAAACAATGGCTGCCAACTCCAAGTCGTGAGTCGGGTAGTTCTCCTCATGAGGTTTCAACTGTCTTGAAGCGTAAGCAACCGCTTTCCCTTTCTGCATCAGCACACAGCCAAGTCCTTTACCAGAGGCATCGCAGTATAACTCGAATTGCTCCGCAGGATCAGGAAGAACTAACACTGGAGCAGTAGTCAGTCTCTCCTTCAACTCCTGGAAACACTCCTCACACTCATGTGTCCATACGAATGGAGTCTCTTTTCGGGTAAGGCGAGTCATTGGTAGCACCATCTTGGAGAATCCTTCTATGAACCTCCTATAGTAACCTGCCAAACCCAGGAAGCTTCTCACTTCCGTAACCGTCTTAGGCCTCTCCCAGTCCATCACGGCCTCAATCTTGTTAGGATCAACTGCAACTCCATTAGCAGAAATTACATGACCCATAAATTTCACCGCCTTGAGCCAAAACTCGCATTTCGACGGCTTAGCATATAGCTTTTTCTCTTTTAGCACTTGCATCACAATCTTCAAGTGCTCAGTATGTTCCTCCTCCGTCTTGGAGTAAATCAAAATGTCATCAATGAAGACGATCACAAACTGATCCAGGTACGGCTGGAAAATCCTGTTCATGTAGTCCATGAACACTGCGGGTGCATTGGTGAGTCCAAACGGAATTACCAAGTACTCATAGTGCCCGTACCTTGAGCGAAACGCTGTCTTTGGGACATCCTCCGGCTTTACCCGTATCTGATGATAACCGGACCGGAGATCAATCTTGGAATACACACAAGCACCCCTGAGCTGATCCAGCAAATCATCAATGCGTGGAAGAGGGTACTTGTTCTTGATTGTCACCTTGTTCAATTGTCTGTAGTCGGTGCACAACCGCATGGTCCCATCTTTCTTTTTCACAAAAATGACCGGCGCTCCCCAGGGAGACACACTCGGCCGAATAAAGTCTTTCGCTGAAAGCTCCTCAATATGCTTCTTCAGCTCCGCCAACTCTGGTGGCGACATCCGGTATGGAGCCAACGATATAGGCCCCACACCAGGCAATAAGTCTATGGAGAACTCTATCTCCCTCTGCGGTGGAAACTCAGGAATCTCCTCGGGAAACACCTCGAGGAATTCCCTCACCACAGGAATGCCAGTGAGATCCTCCTGTGTCCCACTCACCAAACCTCCCAACATGACATAGCCAAATGCCCCTGCTCTCAAGGCCCTCCTCGCCTGCAGGACTGAAATGAACGGTGAGGAACTGGCTGTGGACCCACCCGGAGACATCACCACTTTCTTGGCACAGCAGTCAATCAATGCACAGTTTCTGGACAACCAATCCATGCCCAGAATAATCTCAAGATTGGCCATCGGCAATCCTATCAGATCTACCGAGAAATCACGGCCATCCCACTGAAACGCTACATCGCAATGAACAGTGGAGGTCAAACATTTTTCTCCGGTGGCGGTGGTCACCCGCATCGGTGGAGAAAGCACATCACTGGGCAACTCAAGCCCCACAGCAATAGGGGTAGCAACAAAAGAGTGCGTTGCCCCGGAATCAAACAATACATCAACAGTTGATCCACCAATGGTAACAGTACCTCTGACCAGGTTCGGAGCTCTGTCCGACTGCTGACGATCCAAAGTGTACACACGCCCCGTGGTAGGTGGCACTGCTGGTGCCCCAGTAGGAACCATCTGCAATGGCACAGCCTGCACTGCAGCAACTCTCGCCGTCGGGCAGTCTCTGGAGTAGTGGCCCTCCTTGCCACACTGGAAGCATATTAACTGCCCGGTAGAGCACGACCCAAAATGTGACTTCCCGCATCCTGAGCATCTGGGAGCAGGAGGTCTAGCGGCGTTCCCCTGTGTAGCAGTCTTTCTGAACTGATTTGGCGCTTGCTTAGCCGCCAACGGTTTGCCCTTGCCCTTGTTCGCAAAGTTCTTGTTTCTCCAGGGAGTAGAACTACCAGTACTCTGTGGTACATCAATCTTGGCCTTCTTGGCCTGACTCGCACGGCAATAATCCTCGATGTCGCGGCACTGCTGTACCAAAGCTCCGAAATCTCTCGAAGCAGAACCAGCGAGATGTCCAGCAATATCCTCATTAAGTCCCCTCCGGAACTTGGCCGCAAGAAAAACGGGAGTCGGTCTCGCCATGCGGAAATGAGAGAACTTGACCAGTTCATTAAACTTGGCCAGGTACTCGTCGACAAACAACGAGCCCTGTACCAATCGGTCAAACTCCCCCTGCTTCCTCTCCTGTGAGTCATAAGGGAAGTACTGACCCAGGAAGCTCTCCTCGAAGAATGGCCACGTCATCACATGGCCCTGCATCTCGTAGACCTGAGAAAGATTGGTCCACCACTCATGGGCCTCGCCCTCCAGCATGTACGTGGCGAACAACAGCTTTTGCGGATCGGTGCACTGCATGATCCGGAAAATCTTGTCCAACGCCTGAAGCCATCTAGCAGCAGCAATGGGATCATAAGATCCGTCGAAGGTAGGTGGCTTATGCTTGCGGAAAGCATTCAGCCGGCGATCGATCTCGTCACGATCCTCAGCAAGTACGGGGATAGTCTGCATCGCCCCCGTCAAGTGACTACCCTCACCCATCTGGCTCTGGGTGTCCTCCTGTTGACTAGGCGGAGGTGGAGGCGGTGGCGGCGGTGGAGGTGGTGGAGGACCCTGGCCCGCAGCAGGACCAGCCCTCAACTCCTCCAACATGACCCTCATCATAGTCATGTTGGCCATCCGGTTCTCCTCCAGAACCTCTGCCGTGGTTTGCCGGTTCGCATCTCGAATAGCGTCCAGCATCGCCCGGTTCGCCAGCCTCGTGGCTTCCTGGTCGGCTAGTCGGGCCGCCTGCATCTCAGCTAATGCAGCCAGGACAGGATCCGTCTGATCCTCGCTCGTACTCGTGTTCCTCCTTGGTGGCGCCATGACTCTGCACAAGTTACACAAGGAATGAGTTGATCAGGCCCACGCCATGTGGTCACATATGCATTATCATAACACACACCAGTCAGAGAGAACGCAAAGTAGACACGCAACGACACATCCTAAGTTATTGCAATACATACAGGCTTTTCCCTAGAAAGTGCTCTGATACCATAAAATGTAACAGCCCGTGTTAACTCGGTTGTTAACACACTATCGTATTAAGCCACGCTTAATTAAAATGCGGAATAACTTTTTCTTTAATTCAATTATGACGTCATTAACTTAACCAACTTGATTACTTAATCATTTTCATAAAAATACTGCCTGTATGTAAATTGCAAGACAACTAACTGAATACCTCGTACATAAATATAATGTGTGTATCTAGAACCGCAGGACTACAACATACAGCCTGGGTCAAAATCCTGATACATTAATTACGACAGCGAATTAAAAGACATAATCAACCCATGTGGCATGGACAAACCCCATGCTCACCAAATAAGGCAACAATGCCCAATATCAGTCATAGCATAAACTTAACATAAATAACGCAGGAAACATAACAGCAGTCAAATAAACAGCAATCCACAACCAGCACGTCAGCATGTCATAAATATCAACTCAGCTCTGGCCTCCTGCCACCTGAGCCCTCAACATTACCTGATCCTGAAATAAGCGTCCCCAAACGTGGGGTGAGATCTCTAACAAGAAATCTCAGTAAGACAAGGGGTCCTCAAGGAGTCTCCACCCCAAGCTCACTTACATGTGTAATATAAGTTCTAAAAACAGTATTACAGTATAAGTTCTAAAATCATGCGATGCAGCAATTAATCATGTCATGTGTGCTTTCAAATCTACTGGCCAGAGAAATGTAGGAATACGTCTATGCCTACATGAGTACATGGATACTACCTGCACCTCACCCACATGCTTCTCCATCTTGTATGTACTACATACTCAGGATTGCCGTCTAGGTGGACACCACATGCATCATAAAAAGCTCATTGCATATAAATAGCTCAACAGCATTTCCAAAATAATCAAAGCATGTAACACAACATGCATAAACCCATCCCCATGGGACATGGTGGAACATCAAAATGGCTAAACCGAGGACACGAAAGCTTACCTTGCAAGCTAGCTATCCAAGCCAAGAGTCCAACCACTCACAAGTCCACAAACAGCAGTATCACAATCTGATATGGACCAACATTACATCAATATTAATGCATCACAAGCATACAACTTAAAGACTACGCCTTTCCTTTACGTTTTACGTCTTAAGGCTTCCAACAAAGCCATAAGCCCTTAATCATATGATTCTGACTTAGTTCATTAATCACAGAAGTTCAACTTCCTTAAACTTGGGTCCACACACACCCAATAGCTTACTGTTCATACAGTACAGCTACTGTCTGCGCAGAACCCAGGATATTCGGATATCAGAAGGGGCATATCCGGATATTCCATATCCGGATATCACACTGGACATATCCGGATATGTCATATCCGGATACCCAGATCCCATATCCGGATATCAATATCCGGATACCATATCCGGATACTGATATCCGGATATCTGTTCGACAAATATCCGGATATCTCACGACAGAATGCAGTTTCTGCATTTCGTGAATATTCATCCCAAAGATCCAACTTTTAACACATGTACACGTTAAAGCATGCATCTTTAAGCATATACAAGTTCATTTAGGTGTTGGTTACTTCATTTTAACTTTTTACATGCCAAGACACCAACTTTAAGCAAGATAAACTCATGATCATGGTGAAGTAACTTACCAAAGCTCAAAACAGAGGCAAGGTGTGCTCTTGGAGCTCTCCCAAGACACTTCAAACTCAGCCTAAGTAGGAGCACGAAAATGGCACTTCAAGATGGGTTCTTGCACCACAAGAAGGCACTTTGAAGCTCTCAATGACTACCACAAGGTAGCCATCACTAAAGCTCCAAACTCATGCTCACTAACCTCACACACACAGCAACTCAACATACAGAAACTACCACCTCTCACACTCACAAGGCCACCCACAAGTGTTTACAAGAAGGAGGATGTGAAGGAATTCAAGAAAGGTAGTAACTTGGTGGTTTCACCCAAGCAAATGACCAAGGAGGAAGGAAGGAGGAAGGGGAAGCAAAGCTGCAGCCTCTCACTCACGTTCAATGTGCATGCCTAGGGTTTTGTGCCCACTAATGTGTCTATTTATAGGCACATGGCCACTAATCGCGCAGTATTAGCCTTAATCGCAAAGTAAAAGATCTTGATCTCAAACTTCGGATTCTAGACCTACGCATTTTTCTAAGATTTCTCATATTTTTATTTTATTTTTCGGAGCACCTTTCCGGTACGCGCTTTTCCATAGCCAGTATCAGTTCTGGCATCAGATTACGTCATTTTGACTTGAAACTTGTTTTACAAGTCCTACATAATATTCTAGTAATTATCATGCATTCGTTATAATTTTCTGGGATACTTTTCCGGTACGCATTTATACCGAGTAGCAGAACCGGTATCTGCGCTTTTCTTCCGAAAAGCGACTTTCAGCATTTTTACTCACTCAATATAATTATCTAAGCCCATTAATAATTATTAGGGTCAATTATGGAATTATTTCATAATTATCATAATTAACTTACTAATTACCTTAATTAGCGGTGCGGGTTCTTACATGTTTCATTCGAAACTTTCGACGAAATTTATATTTTGTAAAAGAATTTGACAGAATATTTTTTCCGTCAAATTTTTTATCGAAATATTTTTCGTCAAATTTTTTTACGAAAATATCTTTTGTTGAAAATTTTGACAGAAATGTGTTTCGTTGAAAATTTTGATGAAAATGTTTTTATCAAAGAACTTGACGAAAATATCTTTCGTCAAAAATTTTCGATGGAAATGTTTTTCGTTAAAAATTTTGACGCAATTTTTTTTTGTCAAAAAGTTTAACTAAAATGTTTCCAATGAAAGCTTTCGACAAAATTTGAATTCTATAAGAATTTTGAAGGAATTTTTTTTCGTCACAAATTTTCGATGGAAATGTGTTTCGTTGAAAATTTTGATGAAATTTTTTTCTTCTGAAATTTCGATGAATATAATTTTTTGTGAAATATTTTGAGGGAAATGTTTTGAGGAAATTTATATTCCGTAAAAAAATTTGAAAAAAAAAATTTCCGTAAAGAATTTTGACGTAATTATTTTACGTTGAAACTTATTGATGGAAATGTGTTTCATCAAGATTTTGGACGAAAATATTTTTGTTGAAAGTTTCTTCGGAATTTAGATTCTATCAATAATTTTGATTGAATTTTTTTTCATAAAAAAATTATGTTAGTGATTATGGCAAAATCTGGTTTCGTCTTTAGGTTTGACGGAAAAATTTTGACGTATATGATTTTCATCAAAAATTTGATCACTATTTTTGACAAAATATTTTTCGTCGATAAATTAATTATGTCGATATTTGAGACTTTCCTAATAGTGTCACATTTAAAAATGATTCATATTTATGTAGTTTCCATATTTTAATGTTAAAGGTATATAAATAATTTTTAATATTTTCCCCATTAAATCCCCCAAATTGGGGGAACTTTAATTTTAAGAAGAATGAGGGATTTAGAGGGTTTAGCAAAAATCTCCAATTCCCTTCCCCCCATTTTTTTAAACTCACAAACAAGGGAAGAGCTTACTAAACTCTTCCCCTTCCCTTCCTTCCCCTCCAAAAACCAACTCCCAAATAAACCCTTAGGGTCACTGGATATTATAGGAAATTTGGTAAAACGTAGCTGAGATTGCTCATCCACTCACTAAGTTGCTTAAGAAAAATAGGTTATGTGAGACGCCGAAGTTCAGTTAGCTTTTGATAGACTCGAGTAAGTTATGACTGAACCACCTATGTTGGCCTTACAAGATTTCAGGGAGCATTTTGTGGTGGACTTACCGAGATAGGTGTTGTCCAGACACAGCAAGGTCACCCTATTCCAACATTTGGTCATTTTCCTAAAACGAGATAAGAAGTGAACATGTTATAACTGTTTAAAATAAATTTTCAAATATTAAAAGGAAATTATTTTCTTATGTTATTTTGGAGTTCATTTTTTCATGTTGCGAGGCATCGAAATTCATGCTATTTTTTTTTTTTAATAAGTGGTGAGTTTTATCACTTAGTGTGTCTATGGTATGAATTATGATAGATGCTATCTCATATGACATAAGAAAAGAAAAACTCAATATTCAAAGGGAAAACAATTTCTACAATCTTTTCACGCAAATCTTCATTTCTCTCTCATCTTGTTTTTTTTTTGTCTATCATTAGAATATAGTTTCTCTATCAAATTTGGTGTCTGGCAGATGGAAATTTTTTGCCGTAAATGAATAAATCATTTTTCCATATTAAAATGCTATAATTAATTACCACACTGATCTTATACACGGCCAGAGAACTCCTAAATAATCCCCGCCGTCAGCCCCCCCAAAAAAAAAATGCCTAATTGACTACTACCCTATGGTAACGATTACCAAGTTTCAAGTTTTAAAGCAGAGTTAATCATCTATTATATATCAGCCAATAGTAATATGCTTTCATGTTCTTGACAAAAACCTATTAATAGTCATTTTAAATCTTAGCCAATCCATTGTAATCGTTTAGCTCAAAAATGGAATATTGGTAATTGACATCGCTCATCAAAAAGTGTTTCTAATGTCTATAAATATAAACACAGTCAGTTTTTGTTAGAAAGTTTCCAATATCCTCAACATTAATTAAATTATTACTTGTTGCTCTATATAAGTGAAGCTTGAAACTATTACAAAACTTGAATACTTGATTTAATCTTTAAATCATATATATATATATATATATATATATATATATATATATATATATATATATGATCCTTTGACACTAATGTCAAACTTTAAAATTTGACATCAAATCCTAACAGTTGATTTCCGCCAATTAACGATTATCATTTATTGTGAATTAATGATTAATTAATAAGTTTGATTCTCAATATATGATAATCGTTGATTGGTTCGCAGAAATCAACGGTTAAGATTTGGTGTCAAATTTTAAAGTTTGACAGCCGTTATAGTGTCAAATCTTCATTTATCAAGTTGCTTGAGATAACTCTATCTCTGGCTACTAAATCATAATCGTACAAAGATAGACTAATGGTGATAAAGAACGATGGAGAAAAAAGAAATCATAACCATTCAAAGGTGAATTAATTAATATAATAAAATAAATAAATAAATAAATTGACGGAATTTTTGGATAGATGAAAATAAATATATCTCAAGCTGCTTGAGAAATATTTCTCTATATATGTGTGTGTGTGTGTGTGTGTGCGCGCGCGATATTCTAATCGGTTCATCGCTTCAAGACTAGTCTGATTCGGAGCAGGTCTCGGGATTAAGGCTTTAAACCCCTCCTGTAACACCCCAGTTCGCAATTGGTTAGTTGACATGCATATGGTACAGAAACATTGCATAATTAAATGCTTAAGCATAAGACTTAACCTATAAAAGTATCACTGTTATTCGCGTAACTAAGTGATTTAATTTTTCTTTTAATTATCTTTACATTTTACCATACGTATTTTATTTTTCAAATTATTTTATTATAATTAACTTTATTATCTCTACAGTTTCATACCTGCACAGAACTCCTAATAATTTTTCGATAACTGTCTTTGACAGTCAAAATACTATCCGGATATGATATCTTGTACCATTTCGAATAGTGTTTTATGGACAACATAACGGCTATAAAATGTACTTAACCATGGATTGATTCCCAAAATTATCTTGTACCTGAAATACAGAAATATCCATACCATCTATAAATATATCAAACTGTCCAACATAGTGGACTAAAAGTGGCTTCGTGCCAACACACTTGTCATCTACATACATATATTGGATAACATCATAATCTAAGGCTACACATGCCTCTCAAAAAAATAACAATTATACAAATGCGTGATTATTATTCATGCCTCAAAACACACAACACAATAATCCATAACTACTATGTTTCTACTACAGCTGATTGTTTAGTCACCCTGCAGAGGGCTCTCCTACTACTGTTGGAACACCTGAAATATATCTCCATAACGTGGGGTGAGAAATAAATCTCGTAAACTCAGGGTTTATGGAGTAGTCTCCACCCGTTAGTTCACCTCATGCATGTAAGGTCAGATACATATAGCATAGCATACATCATATAAGCCTATTAATCTATCATGTTATCTCAGATACCCAATCACATGTCATCACCTATATGAATGCAACTACACTAAGTATCTAACAGAATCCAATAGACAAACACACAGGTATTGCAACCATGATCCTTTTAGACCCTGGTTGAATAATACAGAGGAAAATCCTCCCAAACCAAGAGCTTTCCTTTTGAAGCTCCTGTTTCTTACTTGAAACACAAGCAACTATGTCAAATCCTCATAACTCTGATCAGAAATCATTGTATCCTGATTCACACTTGTTATCCAAATATTTATCAGATTTAACTTTCACACATCCAATTGTATCACAAGACTTTTATCTTTTCATTTCCACATTTCATTCTTGACAATTCATGCTCATACCACAAGTCAGACTTAAACCCTTATTCTTGACATTAGGTCACACATTGTTAACCTATAAGAATTAACTCTATCAATTAGAGACTTAAATATTCAAACATACTTGAACATATTTCATTTATGTTTTTAGGGTTTAGTTATCCATTAACTTTAATTCCAACCATATAAAACCCTATATGGCAACCTAGCATACATTTATTCACACATATTTTCATGCTTTTATAACACCAATCAACATTCCATTTAACAATTCATCATGCATCAAAGCATATACTTAATCTTAGGCTTTCAAATCATTGATTTTAGATCCTTTAAGTGTCAAAATACTTTCACAAGTTCAAATACTTAAACCAACCATTCACATACAATTTATTATCCACCAAATACATATAACATCAATCAAAATAAATTAAACATCATGGATACCCAATTAAACCTGTTTGATCGAAACATGCATATTAGATTTTCATGACTTTTATGCCTTCAAACTTTAATCCAATGACACCACATCATCATATACACATTGAATTCATGTTATAAACATTCAATTAATCATTTTGCACATAAACCCTAATTTACCTACACTTGACTGAATGGTGTACATAGGTAAGTACTTAAGGATTCTTTGTATTTTCATCACACAATTCATTAATAAATCATCACACAATCTTAATCCCATCATCAATCATATATAAACACATAATTATCTTACACTTAGCATGCATAGTCGAAATTACGACTTGAATTTCACCAAAAAAAAAATTACGACTTGAACATCAACACTTTGCATGCATTTTTCTTGACATATTAACCATTAATTTAACTTTAATTCACCAATTAAACATCACACCACATCAATTAACATGTGCACAACATTAAACCATATCAAACCCTAATTTACTATTCATGGCCGAATCTTGAAGTTAGGGTTAGGTTACTTTCTTGCAATTTTTCAAGAATTCAAGATGTTATCTTTGATTTACATGATTAATCAATCAATTTCCAAGATAAAACCACTTCAAAATTCATCATTGACATACATAGAAACTCATGTTGAACACAAGAACACATATGTTCACAAATGATCATCAAATCAATAAAGTTGTTAGCAATTACCTTGTATAGCTTCCTTTAGGTAATCTTAAACTTTTTTCGACATAAAAACCAAGCAAAACTTATCCAAAACACCAAAGTAAAGCATCCATATACAACCTTTAGGACAAGGCTAGAAGGTGTATGGTTTGAGGGCTTTTGCTCACAAGCTCACAAGGAATCTTTTTCATGTCGAAATTTTCTTGAAATTATGACTAGAAATCAAGTTCTCTCATGCTCTCACTCCCCAAGGATGCCACGGTCGTGGAGGAGAAGAAGATGAAGTATTTTGTTTATCTTGAAGAAAAAAATAAGAAGATGACAAGTGGTTTGAAATTAAAAGGTTTAAAGCTTTACTTTTTATGACTTTTTCACTTTTTTAACTTAGATTTTTCTATCAAACTTTAACCAAACTTTCAAGACAAGACTCCTACCTATTCCATCAGATTTTTTTGCGTGAGAATGAGTCCAAAGAGCATGCAAACCGACTCGGTCTTGAAAGGAAAGAAATAATTTTTGACTTTTCAAAGCTTTAAAGTAACTTAATTTTCATTGGTTTTCACTTTACACATCATCCACTTGAATTTTTTGACCAACCAATCATACAATAATATAATTACACATCATATATAGAAAATAAAGCAAGACATTCATCTTTGACCAAAGATTAAGTCTAAGTGTAAAGTTAAAAGCTTACTTTTACATAGTTTTGACTTTTAATTTCCTTAATCTTTGACCTAATTATTTAAATTATTTTACACATCATTTAATTAAATTAGACACATATATTCCTTTAGAATTTATCTGAGAATTTTAACTAGATTGTCAGAACTCAGTTCATACCTAGTTTGCAAAATTACCAAAATACCCTCGTTAACATAATTTCTGTATTTTTGTCTCTAAACACAACTTATGTTCTTTTTAGGTCCTAATTGACGTGTTAGGCATGAATTTTGTTCTCACATCCATTATCATGATAGCTTCATGATTCAATTGTCAGAATTCTCTTAATAATAACAAAATTCACACTGTCTAACTTAACTTTCAATTTCACGTAGTTTGATAATTAGGGTTGTTATACCTCTCAAAAATGGTATTGAGGAGGATAAAAGACATGTTTTCACCTTCAGTTGCACAATTTCCTAGCTCCAACTAAACTACTACCTAGTAATAGAACCAGTAACCTTTCAACCACAACAGTCCGTTATCTGAGAACAACTCGTTTACCAATTGTGCCACCCATGATTTTTTTATTTTTAAATTGTATATAGAGTACATCTTGTATTCTTCATTGTAAATACTTGTAAGTGCGTGGAAAGTCCTCCAAGTATCTTGCGAAATACTTTTTCTCGGAGTGATGTATGTAAGGCTTATACAGTAAGGATGGAGGATTCTCAAAAGTAAAGCCAAAAGTTTGTAAAGGTTTTTCAAGGAATGGTGAAGCTTGAAGGGTTAGCTCGACGCTCTAACTCAAGAATAAAAGATCCCAATGTGTGAAACAAATCTTAATTAACTTGAGACTCAAACATTACATTGTAAACCAGTGTGTGTGTGCAGTGTGTTTTTCCCTTAAATGGCTTTACACTTCTCCTGTGACACAGGAGAAGTGGTCATGTTCCTGCAAACAGAATAAAAGTGAGGCTTGTATTTTTTAAAAAAAACAAAAAAAAAGTAAACGCGGCTCTCGAGCTTTCAACAACTGAAGAAGACATTTTTCTTGTAAAAAGAAAAATGTTCTATTAATTAAAAGATTTTACACTTATTCTTTCACGATAAAAATAAGAACATATTCCATACAACTGTAGTAAGTAACTCTTGCTAGGAATGTGGCTTCCATACTCAAGAGGGGGGTGAATTGAGTATTACAAAGTTTTCGCAAAAGCCCCCTTCTAGTTTCTAAATAATCATTTCAAGCAAACTTTGATATGTGAAAAGGTAATTCAGACAATCCATAATGTATAATATAACACAATTGTAGAACTTATACTGGCACATACAAGATATCAAAGAATCAATTAAAGTGCTAGAAATAAAGAGCTTAGAGTTTAGAGAATTGCTAACACAATATATCCTGGTTCGGTCACCACCACTTGTGACCTACGTCCAGACTGAATCCGCTCGATCAACTCTTTCACTAACGGTCAAGCTTCACGGGTGCTTGACAAACCTTTACAATCTTCCAAGATTTCGGGTTCTTGGATACCTTTCAATCTCCAAGTTTACGGGTACTTGGTAACCTTACAATTCACTCCAAATTTACTTAGGTATTTGGCTACCTCTCAAACAATGGGTCTCACAACCCTTTCAACTCAATAATACAATGAGGGAAATATTTGGAAATGAATATACACTCTCAAAGTGTGGATATACAACTTGAAGCACTATGGGTATATGGATTTTCAAGATATGAGCTCAAATATGTTTGATCATTGAAATATATGAAAGAATATGCAAATAATAGTTTAGAAGCTCTCAAATGATTCTTATGATGTGTAGGAATGGTGATCAATACGTTTTAGGGTCATAAGGAATGTATTTATAGTGTTTCTATTGAAAACTAGCCGTTTATAGCCGTTTATGACCGTTTTATGCATTCTGCCCAGTAAGTATTCGAATACTTATCGTGTGGTATTCGAATACTTCATTTATAGCCGTTTATGACCGTTATAAGCCTTTTTCCCAGCAAGTATTCGAATACTTTTCGTATGGTATTCGAATACTTCATCAGGTATTCGAATACTGCATCCGGTATTCGAATACTTTATTGACAGCAAGAACACTGTTTCGTATTTTGGGCATAACTTGAGTTATACTTGTCGGATTGATGTGATCTGGATCTCGTTGGAAATATAAAAGAAATATCTACAACTTTTATGAAGACCACAAGATCCAAATCCATCATCTTAGATACGAAAAATTGTATGGAAGGTAGCAGTGAAATTAAGCAACAAATTTTAGGTTCAAATGTGTTCTAGCTTGCTTCCAACCACTTTTTGTGAAAGATCTTGACTTGATAAATATGTTTTGAAGTTGTAAAATATGTCAAAGATCTTTTCCTTGGATTTTTCAAATTTATTTCAAGTACATAAAGATTATGATTATGCAATTTGAAAAAGCACGTTTGCCTTGAGAAAAACTTTGAGCTCATGCAATGCAATCTACCATATACCCTCATATATATTCTAAGTCCTAAAGATATATTCCAAATATGATTTTAGACTTAGTTTTATATCTTGTGTCTTGGATCTTTTCTTGAACTTGATGCTTTGACTTGTTGGATATGACAATGCTTGACACTTTGTTGGTTTTGATCATTTTTCATCATGGTTAGTTATCTTTGATCTTGGTGTTGCTCTTCTAATTATTCCTTGTTGCTCTTGATCCAATGATCTTGCCACTTTGATATAACTTTACTCTTCTTGCGTGGCTACATCATACATCTTCAATATCCACATACGGTTAATGCTTTTTGCTCTTGACCAAAGCTCTTCTCTTTTTGTTGTTGCCATTTTGTTATCATCAAAACATACCTTGTATCTACAACTCTTCCTTTCAGCAACTGACATTTAGATAAAAAAAATATTTTTCTCGTGCAATAGTAATATATTAGGTATTTCCGTAAAAATGGTCATGTTCCCACACACAGAATAAAAATGGGGCCTTTATATTTTTGTAAAAATAAAATAAAAATAAATGATAGTTTTCGAGCTCTCAACTGAAAAAGACACTTTTTTTATAGCCAACAGGGTCAGAGCCCAAAAATAAAAACAAAGACAAAAAATCAAAACAGAAATAAAAGTTACTGGATCACCAGAACTCGCGGTCTTCCTACTCCAGTAAGATCAGCCATATAAATAACGTGAGTGTAGGTGGTGGTTCTTCGCAAAAAAGATATTGCACATCCTCATCATGCTCCAAGATAAAAAAATTCATCCAATCTGCACAAGCATTTTCTTTCCTGAACGTGTGGTTGAAACTAACCGACCAATCTTTCTGAATACATGCTCGTATCCGAGAAATCAACTGACTCTCACGAGCTGCTGCACCCTGGGAAGTGAGCACGATGATAACACAAGTTGAATCAGTCTCAAATATAATATTATGGTGACCAAAATTCCAAGCTAATTCCAACCCGCGAAGCACACCCCACAACTCAGTTCTAAAAGAACTACAAATCCCAAGTCTATAAGCAAATTCACTCGGCCAAAGTGTTTTTCCCTTAATTAAATGTTAAATTTAATCCTAAAATGTGGCAGATGTAGCTTACATTAAATGTAATGTCGGGTGGCAAATGGAGGTGGTAATTTGCGTTGAACCCGACGGGTCAACCCACCAACCCGCCAAAACGGGGCGGGTTGTGAGTTATACTTTTCAACCCACCAACCCATCTCAACCCGTCCTGCTTAATTGTGGGTCAAAACGGGTTAACGGTAAGTCGGGGCGGGTTGGCCCGCGGGTCATTTTTTTTAATAATAGGTAGTACTTTATTTTTCACTAAACTTTTGAGATATGAATTTTTTTATCTTAATACTCGCCTACAAAAAATAAAGAAGAAAAAATTTATTTATTACAAAGGTTATACATATATTGAGGCAAAAATGAGTTCGTAAAAATTATTTGACTAAATATTAGTATACATTTAGATCTGAGATTGAAAAAAAAAAACTAAAAAGATTGTGAAATGAAAATAAGAAATGGGGAATGTTACTCTCATTTTACATGAGAGTAGCTCTCTCATGTTATAGAGAGGAGTTATGTGGGACCCACCGTTAAAGGATAAAAAAAAAAGTGGGTGAGATTTTCGATGTGAGATAACATGAGATAATTACTGATAAGTCTGTGAGACTTAGAACATGTGAATTGTATTGCAAATGAAAAGAAATGAATAAATTTTGTGATTAAAAATACCTCGAATGTGTGTGATTTGTCTTTTGTTAGTAAGATACTAATGAGCTGGATATTTTATATTTTTAGGCCCAATTGCTACTCAAAGGAAGAGAAGAGAAGAAGGAAATGAAAGAAGAAAAGAAAACAAGAGAAGAAAGAATGGGCCGGACCTAAAATACTAAAGCCCAAAAGGAAGAGAGGAAAGAAACAAAGAAAAAGGAAAGAAAAGGAGATATAATCAGAAACGCAAGAAAAAAAACAAGAAAACCCTAGCACACTCAAATCGTGTTATCAAACCCAAATTCCAGCCGACCAAACCCACACCATCCATCTCTAATCCTTGTCACAAATCGATCCCTAAGGTCAGACTGTCCCTGGTCTACGGTTCATCCATCCAAATCAACCTTCATCCACGGTCCATTAAGAGAGACAAGAAAACCCTAGCCACTATTTTTTGGTTCAGAAAAGGCCAAACAAAATCCTTTGTTGAGTGGGTGAGCTGGAAGCTTTTTGTGAGTGGAGGCTGGACCGATTTTTGGGGGCACAAGTCAGTGTACGGGTTAAAGGAGAAAAATTCCATTGTCTGAGCAAAGGAGAGGAGCAGCTGGGGACCACCCATTTGCAACGCGCAAGAAGCGCGTGATACCTGCTGAGCTAGAGCAAAAAATTATGCAGAGAAGGAAAGAAAGGCTATAAAAAGGAGAAAAAGGAGTGAGTAGGGGCTCTCTCTTCTCGGTTCTGATTTGCTGGGTTATTTTTATTGTTCTGAACATTTTTAGTTTATTTTTATTTTCTTTCAAGTTCTGTTCTGTAATGAGACTCACAATCATCTGATGAGCCTTATGCATGTCACTGCAGCACTGTGATTTCCGGTTGTTAGGACCAGTGTTGTAGTTTTATTTGAAGCACTTTATATTCTGTAATCTTTTTAAGTTCTCCTTCATTGTTTGTAGCTTAACCCTTATGGGTATAAGTTAATTTTCTCAAGGTTGGGTGTAGGTACCCGAACCTTAGTCTTGAATATGTGTTAATTTTTGTTGCTAGAAGTTGATTCTCATTCTGTTCAATACTGTGTTAATTTTTAGTTATGCTATTTTTAAGGCCTGATGATAGGATAATATTCCAGGAATTAGTCATTGAGAAATGACTAAGGCCAGAACTGTGTTGAACACATGGTCTTGAGTGTGAGAACAGCCTCCATGTTGTGTTGGTTGGATTATAATGGTCCTTGCTTTATTTAGCACAGAGATGTGCAAATGTTGGTTAATGATACAAATATTTTGAAGAGATTAAAAGCAATAAGAAAAGGGTCCAATACTTGGGAATTAATTTTTAGAGATTTATTTTTAGCACTTATTTGGAGGCTGTTGGGGATGGGGAACCAAAACTCAACCTGTTTTACAACTTATTTTCAACACTTCAGAATTATTTTCATTTGATTTTCCATAGCTCACTTCTAATTCTGGTTACTAATTTCTTCTTCTAAAAAAAATCTTTCGATTTTTTACTGTTGTGTTTACATCAAAAAACCCAATTCATTTTCCCCTTGATCTTTTCACTCCTTAGTTTTTGAAATCAATCTTTAAAAAAAATCCAAAAAGAAAGAAGCCTCTGGTCAGTAATATTTTAACTTAGTCTTGTGATTATTTGGTTTTTATTTTTACTCTTTTTAGATTAGATTCAGTTATAGCAATTACAATTTTAGTCAAGTCAAAAACGCAAAAGATCCTTGTGGGGACGATATTTGAGACTCACAAAGCCCTATATTACTTGTTGTCGCGTATACTTGCGCGCATACTTGCATAAGTGTTAGCAAGGCCAACAATTACCTCATGTCAACTGAGAATAATATTTCTCATAAGAAATATTCTAAAATTAATAAAATATAATTTATTTTTAATTTTAAATTATTTTTTATGCGAGTTGACCAACCAACCCACTGACCTACCATAAAACAAAGTGAGTTGAGATTTTCAATCCCTATTAAAACACGGGGCAGGACGATCTGCGGCAAATTTATTATCTATAGACTATAGCCGCGTCGTACATGCTACATTATCCGAAAGAATCGATATTCGACAATTTCCAATGAACAAATTAGTCGAAAATATTCAGTGGCGGTAACGGCCAAAAATTTCTACCAAAAGATGAAATAAATTATCAACGAAATTCGACTGATATAATACTAATTTTTTTCACAATCACCAATTTCAATGATGGGAAAAATGAATATTATGTAATTTGATATAAAAATTTTATCTACTGACCCATTAGTTTCCTCACCAGTATTTTTATGTTTTTATTACGTATACGAGATCCATATGTTTTTCTTTTTTTTTTTTTTTGAGTAAGAAAAATTATTTAAATCATGTTACATGAGGATAGCTTTATCTTTCTTTTTTTTTTTGGTGAAAGGTAGCTTTACCCCTGTAATGATACATAACTGAACGCAAATAAAATGAGGAATAACGATAATTCGTATAATTAAAGTGATATACATTTGATATTATTAAATATAAATATTTTTCTATACTTTTTTTTTTTGGTAAATAAATATTTTTCTATTCTAATAGTACATGAAAAATAGTTAATAATGAATAATATTTTTAGGGTTTTATAAGAGTTATGTTGTAGGAAGAGTGATCGTGTAATGTTATAGAGATTCGTTTTGCGTGCATTAATATTTTTTATTTTTATTTTTGCTTTAAAAAATGTGGGTTCCACAAAATATTGTAGGAAAATTTTTGATATCATGTAACATGATAGATATAAACCCATATTTTTATTGCAGGTGACAAAAGTAATGTCACGTGAATTCTCACACAAAACAAGGGAAGGCTTCACTTTGATCCCTCGTGATGTTCGTGAATAATAAAAAATTCAGAACACAATATTTAATTCCAAAAAAAAAAACCCTTATAAACGAGTGCTTTGTCCAATAGACAACAGTGCAAGTACCTTACGATGGCTGTTCCTCATAGCTTTTACTTTCTGTTGTCTCTAACTCTTATCTCCACGCACCTAACCATTATCCATGGAGTGTTCTCAGAACAATCCCACATAAAGTTACCCTCAGATCAATACCTAACAGAGAAACTGACCCATCTCCACTTTTATTATCATGACATTAGAAATGACAAAAACCCAACAATAGTGCAAATTATTCCAACACCCAAAGGTGTTCCTAATGGGTTTGGTTCAACTTTTGTGATGGATGATGCTATGACTGAAGGGCCAGAGTTGAGTTCAAAGCATGTTGGAAGGGCTCAAGGGTTATTTGGTCTTTCTTCTTTGCAAGATCTTGGGATGACCATGTTGACTAATTTTGTTTTCACAGAAGGTATCTATGCAGGGAGCACACTTAGCATGTTAGGGAGGAATCCTATTTCTGAGCAAAATAGAGAAATGCCAATAGTTGGTGGCACTGGTGTGTTTAGGTTTGCTAGGGGTTATGCCATAGCAAATAGTGTTAATTATGTTTCTACCCTTGAACATTTTGTTGTTGAGTACAATGTCACAGTGTATCATCCCTAATTTGCACTTTTGAGAGAGTGTGATATTGTATGCCCTTATGGCCCCTAGATGAGACTGACTTAAGAGTTTGCTAATGTATCCCTAATAAAAATGTATGCAGCTGCTTTTTTTTCTGGCATGTCATTTTTATCAAATTAAATATGTTTTATTTTAGGTTTTATAAGAGTTATGTTATAGGAAAAGTGATTGTGTTATATTATAGAGATTTGTTTTGCGTGTCGGAATTTTTTTTTTTTTTACTTCAAAACTTGCGGGTCCCACAAAAAGTTGTGTGTGTGAGAAAGTTGTTGTGATCATGTTAAATGATAAATGTAAATCCTTTTATTTTTATAT
This sequence comes from Gastrolobium villosum, assembly GCA_032173675.1. NCBI lineage: Eukaryota > Viridiplantae > Streptophyta > Magnoliopsida > Fabales > Fabaceae > Gastrolobium > Gastrolobium villosum. Next base: position 14,923 of record JAVKPL010008998.1, on the reverse strand, counting down.
GTTTCTATAATTATTTTGGTTTGTTATTATATTGCTGTTAATTGGCCAATGCAATATTACATGTTAGGAATGAAACAGAGAGAGCATGTCTCTTATAAGGTAAAATTTGATCTGGGTGTTAGTTTTTTTATATAAATATTATTTTAAATTTACTAATATAAGAACTGGAGTTCTTATCCAGTAATTATTTCTTTTCGGATAAAAATATTGTTTTAATTGTTGAGATATATAAAATCATTAATGTAGCTTCACCCAATACCTTAAGCTTTTGGATTGAATTAGTTCTTTACATGGCATCAGAGCCTCGGTATACTAGATTTGATCCTCACCGCTCTCCACTTTCTTTCTAGTGGAATTTCTTTCTTCTAACATATAGATGAGCCTGTGCATCATCGACCCTTCAAGTCAGCCGGCTCCCGTGTAAGAGGGCGTGTTGAGAAATATAAAACCATTAATGTAACCTTATCCAATAACTTAAACTTTTGGGTTAAATTATTTCTTTACACTAATTAGTTTATTAAGAGAACTCTTTTCTAGCTGCATTCTATTATTTTAATCTTTCTTTATGATTAGTTTAAAACGTATGTTGATTCCAGTGGCAGAAGCTAGGTATTCCTGGTTTGAGTATTATGAATGAAAAAAAAAAAAAAAAAAGTTGCTGAAAGAGCTTAGTCTTTGAACTGATTCACCCATCTTAACTCCCTATTTGCTAGGCGTCTAAGTAGCTTCTGGATACCAGTGTTCATATAAAAAATAAAATAAAATTTTGTATGTATATTATTAGAGAAGACAAACATTTTTTTTAAACTTACAAATTACAGTATATCTGATCGGTAAAACTTCACTCAAAAGTGTCTTACCGGGAAGACATAGTGTAGTTTGTAAGTTTGTAAACAAAAAGTTTGTTGTTGAGATATATAGTCAAAAAGTTTATAAATATAACCTTCCTCATGTTACTATATTCTTCGTATGTGTGTGATTTAGTCCAGTTTATGTTCGTATATGTCTATATCCTTGGGGAGACAGCAGAGTATCAACATCATGCAAATTTCGATAAACAGAAATAAGTCTAATTGTAAAACATGCTCGTTGCTGAAATAGAATATCACTATTTAACTATGGAAGACAAAGTGCCTAACAGAGGTGTAGATTGATTTCTTTAAAGATAAATGAAGAAAAAATGTAACCCTTTACACAAAATCGTAGAGACATGGAAGAATGCCAATTTTACAATGTTGCTACTTTCAATATATAAAATCATAAACAGTGTGTGATAATTTATAGAGTTTTGAACATTCACGCACTTTGGCAAATAGATAAATAAAAGATGAACCTCAATATAACTTTCTAATGTGCAATCCACACAGTTTCATAGTATTCTTACATCATCAACAACGATAGCAATATCTTTGGATATTCCAAACTAGTTAATGTCACCATCACACTGCTCTTCAACAAGGAGATATATTCATCTAAGCTTCCAGGATGATACAGAAAAGAGTGGCTTACCATTCCAGCAAGCAAACAAGCAATTATTCTCCTGATGAAGCTTATATCCATTTCCATACCTGTGCAACTGTTTTGTTGCCTGTGTTATCCCATCATAGCTGATAGGTACCCTCACAAAACCATACAATTCAAGCCTTGGGATCCAAGTCTCAAGTTTCTCATGCCTCACCTTTCTCTCAACTCCATCACATGCAACAATGTTCTTTATTTCCTCCCCAAGTAGAGTCCTCTCCAGTATGATTCTCTCTACTTCTGTTTTTGAAACAGTAGATTCCAAGCAAGTGAACAATGCACAATAAAAGTCCAATGCTTTGTCAACCCTTTCTGTCAAAGAAGAACAATTAGTGTTGGATTCTGGTTCAGTAATCATCACCAGTCTTGGTTGAAGTTTCTTTAGGCCATTTAGAAAGCACATCATCTTGGGTGAAGAAGCACATAGAGGAAGTGGTAACGATGATGAATTCGAACTCGGGTCGATCTTTTGTTTCCCAAGCATCTCTGCAAAGGTTCTTTGATTCATTGATTCTGCAGGCAAACTCCTGCTGCACACAATTGGATCATCAGTGGCCAGAAGAGAGTGTAACTGAAGTACTGAACTGATTGCAAGAGGCTCTCCTTTCATGACAGGCAATCCTTCAAGGTCAAGATTCTCCAAAGTGCTTACAATAGCATTGAAATAAGGGCCGACCCAGTTCAAATACCCACTTCGTGAGTGTCTGAGGAAGGGAATACTCTAAGCAGTCTTTCCCCTGCTTTTTGCAGAGAGACTGATTCGAACCCGCGACCTGACACACCACGACAAGCAAGCTTACCGCTGAGCCAAGCTGGCCCTTCTTACAATAGCATTGAAATGAAGATGGAAATTCAACTTTTCTGCTTCTACTCTCAAACAAATGGCCATTTGCTCTAAGACTTCCTTCTTCTCATGAATGCCTGTAATTTTCAGAAATGGTGTGTTATTTTGATTTTCTTTTAATCTCCTCATAAGATAAATCCACTGAGCAGCATCAGATGCACTGAGATCGATGATATTGATCACTTTTTCCCCTTCCATGGCTTCAGCAATGGCATGACTTGTGATCACATATGCAACCTCTAAAAATGGAAACATATCAAAGAATAATTTCTTAACAAGTAGTTCTTCTGATGTTGACAATGTTTTTGACAAACTCAGAGCTTTAGGTACACCACGAAAAATTTTCAGTGCTTGGCAAGCTAGGCCCTCACTCACATAGGTGGCTACTCGCTGCATTGCATCACCATCATGGGATGCAACGTGAGAAATATAGTCCAATGCAGTATCTGCATTCACGATGCTTCCTGACTCAATAAATTTAGCACAATTATTAAGAGTAAGGACCAGGTATTTGCCCCTCTCCTCCCCATTCATATCTTTGAGCCACGGGTATGGTGAACCTAATATAAGAGATAGCTTTATCAGAAAAAAAAAAACTTGAAAAGAAGTGTAACAAAAGATAATTGTTTCTCATCAACCATTTCCACTCTCAATAACAAAATGAGTTTGGTTTAAGCAAACTCAAAAGTGTTATTGCAAGGTCAAATTCAACGCATGCAGAAATAGTACAGCTTGAGAAATAATAAGTTGTTGTAATCATTCATCATTTTCAAGCAATTATCTCCCAATAAACTTTGTTCAGAATAACAAGTATTTTGAACTATTAGATATAAAAAACCATTCATTAATTAGCCTTTAACTAAAAACTTAATCTTTTGAGATAGTTGGTGATTTTATATGACATTAGAGTTTACAAGGTCAAAGGAGAAATTGCTCTACAATTCTTTCAAGAATACCACATGATTATTGTGATAAAATAGTAAATTCTAAAGAGAAACAAATTGTACATGAGAGGATAAAACACCTGCGGTGCCAGAAAGATTGACCAAACAGAATAGTAGGGATGTGCAAATAACCAAAAAATTGAACCGAACCGCCCTTAAAATAACCGGTTTTTTAAAAACGGGTTCATGAACCGAACCGGTTTTTAAAGAATCAGTTCCTGAACCGAACCAGTCTTTAGAATCAGTTTAAGAACTGAACTGAACAGTTTCCGAACCGAACCGTTTCCGAACCGAACCGAACCGTTTTCAAATCGAACCAAATTGATTTTTATAACTTTATTTTTTAATTTTTCTTTTCTTTTCAAAATAGGGTCGACCCGAACCAGTTCTGAATCGAACCGTTTCCAACTGAACCACTTCCGAACCGAACCAGTTTTGAACCGAACCACTTTCGAACCGAACCAGTTTTGAACTGAACCATTTAAAACAATTTGGTTCGGTTTTTTCAAAAAATTCGATTCGATTCGACCCATGCACGTCCCTGCAGAATAGTTTCTAACCCTTTTTGATGGAATATATTGTTTCTTCTCAACTATCTTGAAGACCAATATTCTACTAGGTAGAGAGAGTAATACCTGGATCCATATGTTGGCACTTGGAAACCTAAAAGACCATGCACACCAGCAACCTCTAATTTCTTTACTAAGTTTCCAATCCAATTAAAAACGCAATTTAACACTTCCTAGATGTTCCAATGTCCCTATACGAGAATACAAAGCTCCATAAGGACTATGGAGTTGGGTTTTATTGGGAAGTAAACCAACAGAAGTTGAAGTTCTTGTCATGAACGACTTGATGCATTTAGCTATCGCCAATACAAGGAGTCCATCTTGTCATCATTGATTTGTACACCTTTGACCATACTTGGCTTCTTCTCTCCTTAAGATGAGATTTTTCCTTGCTCAAGTAGGTATAATATTCCAATTCAATTACAACCCAACAATGTCCAAAACTATTATTTGTGTTCATATAAAAGGCTAGCTAGTCTTAGATAAAGGAGATTGTTACTAAGAAATGTGTTTGCAAAGGAGGAGACAAAACTATTTTTCCTTACTCCTTAGTTTATGGAGCAAGAATGAGACAAGTAACTTCTGAGAAAACTAAATGTGGATAAAACATAATATGCTGATTACTATTAGATAAAGAAGTACTAAGAAATTTTTTTAGCACCATATGTAAATGAATATAAAATATATCTTAGGTTAAATAAACATAGGTTTGGAACAAAATTCAAACAAAGTCGCTTTGTACATTGAACAGAGCCTTCTTATCTAAAATTAAAGTCATCAATTGTCGGTCTGAACAATGTTATTTGGATTATTGGACAGCAGCATTTCATATATCTAAAAACTACTGACTTTTGTTGTGAAACAGATTCATATTTATTTGGATTATTTGAATATGGGCTATAGAACATCGCTTGAGGAGAGATACCAAGGTTTCTGTAAATCAATTTGGATTTATGCCAGGAAGATGTACCATGGAAGCCATTTTCTTGATGCGACAACTTATAGAAAGATATCGAGAAAAGAAGAAGGACTTGCATATGGTGTTCATAGACCTTGAGAAAGCATACGATAGAATTCCAAGGAAAGTTTTATGGTGGGTTCTGGAGAAGAAAAAGATTTCATCAAAGTATGTAAAAGCAATCCAGGATATGTATGATGGGGCTACTTGTAACACCCCATTCTAGAACCGGTTTGTTAACATTGATTTATGATATTAAGTACAGTTACAATCACATTGGTTCAATTAAAATCCGATTAAATTTTTCTTTTAAAACAGGCCGAATTCAAATTACCCAATTGCGTGACCATAACCGAATAGATTGCGGAATTAATTAACTTAAGCTTAATATCATACTCTCATTTCATTAGACCAAAAACGATTAAATGTCTTCCTCTCTATTTTAGCAACGCATGGTTTCAAACCGCGTCTCAATTGGAGCTCTACAGCTCAAGTTAGGACAATTTAAGACCACACAATTTTTAGGTGGAATCTAGTCGTGGGCGCTGAAGCGCGCTGCCGGGCGCTTAAGCACCCACTGGCAGAGAGAAATCCATTTTTTTCGCAGCACTGGGCGCTAAAGCGCACCTGGGCGCTAAAGCGCGCTAGCCGAGCGCTTAAGCGCGCGTTTGGGCGCTTAAGCGCGCTGAGGCAGAGAGTTTTGGCCCTCACAGGGGCAATAGGGCGCTTAAGCGCGCTGCCCAGAAAATTCAGCACTCTCCCTTTTTCTTTCTCAATTCATGGGGATGCATCCAACCCCTTTTTCAACACCTAATTAACATGCCAAAAATTTTAATACATGAATGTAATCAATGCATATGCATCAAATAGTTTACATGTCCTTCCATCATATAATTACATCCTATTTACAAATCTCAATCATAAAGCATGGGACTTAGCTACAAAACACTATGATCACTCCTTGGCTCCCATCAACAAAAGAGATACCAAAGGGATGAGCATAGGCTAAGTCCAACCAATTAAACATAACATGCATATGACAATTAACTTTCATTTAGAAATCCTATACATGTGAACTACAAAATAACATGCTTAATCAAATGACACTAAGTCTTCCTATGTCCATTTCCTTCAAGTATGGCCACTTGCCATCAGAGGCTCCTGCAGTATCCTTATCTGAAAGGGGGTCCCCAACAACACGAGGTGAGATATACGAATATATCCAGTAAACCAGGGGCCCTTGGAGCATCTCTCCACCCCATAGTTCAATAACAGTGTAATAGCAATGAGAATAATAATGCAGCAAATACATATCCATCAAGTGTACACAACATCTCCAGGAGAAATCCCTCGAGCTCTCGAGTTGTCCTAAGGATACTCAGATGCAAATAGTCCTACTGGCCAGCTAAACTACCAAGTATGATTTACGCATCGTCATGCAACATACCAACATAGGGAAACACATCCTATGTCACACCAAAGCATGCAAATACGTATAACAAAGCATTACACTATTTCATTGCATTTATATACAACAACACGCCCATTACCCGTTCAGGGCTTGGTGGAACAATAAAGGGAATTACACCCAAGGTCCGAAGGCTTACCTCAATGCTTCCAACTCAACCTTTGTTCTTCACCAAACTTCACTATATAAATGTCAATTCCAAGGAGCTAACCGAGTTCCATAGCTTGCTCCAACGGTTGGTTACTCACGGTCGGTCCAAATGCCTCAATCCTAAGCATCACATGGATAATATCAACAATCAACCCAAACCAAACCATTGATCACCAAACAAGCCAAACCATAGTCAAATGCATAATCTTGTAATTTTCCAAACAAAATTATACGACTATTTAAACTCATTTTCACCGATTAAATGTAATTCGAATTTTTCTCAACATACTCATGGCCTCAATCTTCCTAAAACATAGCCAATTCACTCACATAATCATAACCCCAAAACATTATTCATCCAAAACCTAAATCATGTATTCTTCATGAAAATAGAGTTCAAATGATGAAATCTTACCACCAAGTGTTGCACAATCAAGGGGTGATGGTTCCTCAAGCTTCCATGGAGGTAGAAACCAACAAATCTCTCAATTCCTCCAATGGGTCGAAACTTTGGAAGGAAATATCTCAAACCACAACACTCCCCACCAAGACCCAAGCTAGGATTGTGAAAGAGGGGAAGATTTGGAGTGGTTTAGGCTTTTGAATCAATGGAAATGGTTGAGAAGTGATGAATCTAGGGTTTCTTTCCCTTTCTTCCTTCTCTTTCTCTCTTCTGCTTCATTTCTTCTTTTCCTCTTCCTTTCTTCTTTCTGCACACAGACCACGGGTTGGGGGGCGGGGTTTCTTTGGTTCATTTAGTGGCTTGCCACTTAACGTAGGTTAAGTGGGTATTGATTCATCTATCTATTCAACTCCATTAATTACCAAACTTTACCCAAGAGTCTGGAATATTTTTCTAGGAATATTTCTACTTCTATGGTGTGAGTTTTCTCTGGTACGAGATGAGGACCAAGAGCCCGTGCATTTAATTGGTCAAGAGGTACCCAAAAAAGATGCTTTTAAATAGTTGGGCTCCATTTTACAAAAAGGAGGAGAGATTGATGAGGATGTAAATCATAGAATTAGAGCAGGGTGGATGAAATGGCGCAGTGCATCTGGGTTTTTGTGTGACCGCAAAATCCCCCTTAAGTTAAAAGGAAAATTCTATAAAACGACAGTAAGACCGGCAATACTATATGGAGCGGAATGTTGGCCAGCACATAGGCAACATGAGCATAAGATGGGAGTAGCAGAGATGAGGATGTTAAGGTGGATGTGTGGTTACACAAAGATGGATAAGATAAGAAATGAAGATATTCGATGAAAGGTCGAAGTAGTACCGGTTGCCGAGAAGATGAGAAAACATAGGTTGAGGTGGTTTGGGCACGTGAAGGCCCCTGGATGCTCCTGTAAGAACAGAAATTTGTTACCAAGAGCTCAACACAAAAAGAGGCAGAGGTCGGCCGAAACTTACTTGGGGGAAGGTAGTAAAACAAGATTTAATGGAGTGGGATATAGATTGGCGGACGGTATGTCTTAGAACGGAATGGAGAAAAGCTATAAGTATGGTGGAGGGTTAGACCCGTGGTTATTCCTATGTTCCAGATGGTTCCTTTTTAGTCCTTTTCCCCTTCATTTCCCCCACTTCTTCTTGTCCCTTTCTTTTTCACTTTATATATATATATATATATATATATATATATATATATATATATATATATATATATACTATTATTTTTATTTTATTTTATTTTTTCAACAATTTTATATCTTTCATGTGGGTTCATCTACCACCGACCCCAATTAATTTGGGATAAAGGTGATGTTGATGTTGATGTTGATTTCTACTTCTATTTTTATATTTTGGGCACTTTTGTCTACACCCATTTATACCCCTTAATTTTTACTGAGTGCACTTTTTACCTCAAAAGTGACCCCAATTAATTTTATTAGAGAATTTACTCACTAATACACGCTTAATTATCTAATCACATGTATTTTGCTAATTAATTATATATTGGGCTATTATACTACTACATGTGTAAAAGCTTGTAACGGAACATCAAGTTATTTTCCTATCACGGTTGGTGTACACCAAGGGTCGGCTCTAAGTCCTTATCTCTTTGCCTTATTTATGGATGAACTAACAAAAGATATTCAAGAGGAAGTGTCATGGTGTATGCTTTTTGCAGACGATATTGTGCTTATTGATGAGAGCAAGGAGCCTGTTAATAGAAAACTTGAGTTGTGGAGAAGCACATTGGAATCCAAAGGATTCACATTAAGTCGAAGCAAGATTGAGTATCTGAAGTGTGAGTTTTCTCTGGTACGAGATGGGGACCAAGAGCCCGTGCATTTAAATGGTCAAGAGGTACCCAAAAAATATGCTTTTAAATTCTTGGGCTCCATTTTACAAAAAGGTGGAGAGATTGATGAGGATGTAAATCACAGAATCAGAGCAGGGTGGATGAAATGGTGCAGTGCATCTGGGATTTTGTGCGATCGCAAAATCCCCCTTAAGTTAAAAGGAAAATTCTATAAAACGGTAGTAAGACCGGCAATGCTATATAGAGCTGAATGCTGGCCAGCACATAGGCAACATGAGCATAAGATGGGAGTAGCAGAGATGAGGATGTTAAGGTGGATGTGTGGTTACACAAGGATGGATAAGATAAGAAATGAATATATTCGAAGAAAGGTCGGAGTAGTACCGGTAGCCGAGAAGATGAGAGAACATAGATTGAGGTGGTTTGGGCACATGATGAGAAGGCCCCTGGATTCTCATGTAAGAATAGAAGTTTGTTACCAAGAGCTCAACACAAAAAGAGGCAGAAGTCGGCCAAAACTTACTTGGGGGAAGGTAGTAAAACAAGATTTAATAGAGTGAGATATAGATTGGCGGACGGTATGTCTTAGAACGGAATGGAGAAAAGCTATAAATATGGTGGAGGGTTAGACCCGTTGTTATTCCTATGTTCCAGATGGTCCCTTTTTAGTCCTTTTCCCCTTTAGTTCCCCCACTTCTTCTTGTCCCTTTCTTTTTTACTTTTATTTATTTAAATATACATATATATATACATATATATATACATATATATATATATTATTTTTATTATTTTATTTTTTTATTATTATTTTTTTTATTTTTTTCAACCGTTTTATATCTTTCATGTGGGTTCATCTACCACCGACCTCAATTAATCTGGGATAAAGGTGATGTTGATGTTGATGTTGAAGAGAATATTTAGGCGAAAGATTGAAATTTAACAACACTGAATACAACTCATGCAAACTAATGCAAAGAGTATTCATATTCAAACAGAAGGATTCAAAGTTCAAACATTCAAACAAAAGTAGCAATCCATACTCATCTCAGTGGCACAAAAACCTCCTGTAAAATAGTTTAAATAATGGGACTTTTCTGAAATGAATAGAAAGCTATAATCCAAGGCACAAGAGTTCTTTGTACCAAATAATCATATATAAGGTTCAATAATAGCAAGTGCCTTTATCTAAGTGCATATATAGTCACAAAGGAGTATACCTGGAATTGTCAAGACACCTTTTTCTCTTGTTGCTAACATGACTTCTGTGTTGGGACCGAACAATCATACACATAATCGAAAAATACAAAAAAGAGAAAAGAAGAAAGAACAGAGACATAGATTTATCCCGGTTCACCCATCTAGCAAAATTTCATTATATTCTTCTCACCGCACTTGTTACAAAGTACTTTATTTACAAGGAAAATATAAATAGGTTTAGAAATCTTAAGCAACAACATTATTCATGAGATGAGACCTGTTAGCTTTCTCTGTGTTCAACCAACTAGAGTCGTTATCTGAATAAAAAGTATAAGCCATACTCATCTCACTGGCACAAAAACCTCCTGTAAAATAGTTTAAATAATGGGACTTTTCTGAAATGAATAGAAAGCTATAATCCAAGGCACAAGAGTTCTTTGTACCAAATAATCATATATAAGGTGCAATAATAGCAAGTGCCTTTATCTAAGTGCATATATAGTCACAAAGGAGTATACCTGGAATTGTCAAGACACCTTTTTCTCTTGTTGCTAACATCTGTGTTGGGACCGAACAATCATACACATAATCGAAAAATACAAAAAAGAGAAAAGAAGAAAGAACAGAGACATAGATTTATCCCGGTTCACCCATCTAGCAAAATTTCATTATATTCTTCTCACCGCACTTGTTACAAAGTACTTTATTTACAAGGAAAATATAATTAGGTTTAGAAATCTTAAGCAACAACATTATTCATGAGATGAGACCTGTTAGCTTTCTCTGTGTTCAACCAACTAGAGTCGTTATCTGAATAAAAAGTATAAGCCATACTCATCTCACTGGCACAAAAACCTCCTGTAAAATAGTTTAAATAATGGGACTTTTCTGAAATGAATAGAAAGCTATAATCCAAGGCACAAGAGTTCTTTGTACCAAATAATCATATATAAGGTGCAATAATAGCAAGTGCCTTTATCTAAGTGCATATATAGTCACAAAGGAGTATACCTGGAATTGTCAAGACACCTTTTTCTCTTGTTGCTAACATGACTTCTGTGTTGGGACCGAACAATCATACACATAATCGAAAAATAGAAAAAAGAGAAAAGAAGAAAGAACAGAGACATAGATTTATCCCGATTCACCCATCTAGCAAAATTTCATTATATTCTTCTCACCGCACTTGTTACAAAGTACTTTATTTACAAGGAAAATATAAATAGGTTTAGAAATCTTAAGCAACAACATTATTCATGAGATGAGACCTGTTAGCTTTCTCTGTGTTCAACCAACTAGAGTCGTTATCTGAATAAAAAGTATAAGCCATACCCAACATTGTATACTGCTTTTTTTCTCAATGGTTGCTATTCGCCATTAGTTCCTTCATCAGTTGCACATTAAGAATGCTTTCTTCCATAGTGATTTTGACAAAAAAGTTTACATAGCAACCATATGGGTTTGTTGCTCAAGAAGAGTCTGGTCTAGCTTGTCAATTTCGCAAATCTTTGTATGTTCATCTCAACGATTAAGCTCTTTTATGCAACAGTTTGGTATGACCCAGAGCGGCTAAATGGATTTGTTCTCAGAGAAAGTCTGACCTAGTGTGTCATCTTTGCAAACCTTTTTAAGTTGGTCTGTTTGCAAATGTCAAACTTCCGAGAGTACCATTATGACATCAACATTAGGATTCTGTCATTTACATTCATAAGTTTTTAGCTCCCTAGATGCGAATAGGGCAAACTCTCCTATTGATAGACAATTAACTTCAAGTGTTGTGTATTCTTTGAATGCAATATGATAAACAAAACATAGTTGCAAGGTTAAGTGCATAAGTAGAATTCCGAGCACACTGAGCAATGGCCTTGCAAGCTCCTTTGGTTGAAAAACTTCTTAAAGAACATTGATTTCGGGACAATATCCAAATGATACTTATATGTAACAATCAAGCGGCTTTCTATATCAACTCCTATCCAGTGTTACACGGTAAGACCAAACACATTGAGGTAGATTATCACTTCATTAAGAAAAATATCCTATCACATATATGTTAGGTAGCCATGCGAAGCCTAAAGCAAAGAAGACCTCTATGAATGAACTAAATGGCAACCCACAATAAGTAAACTGATACCACATCATAACCAAAAGCTTTTAAAGCATTGAGTTTCTATGTCTTTCACTTATATGTTTCTTGCTCGGTCAATTTGTAACTAGTGTGAGAATTCATCACTCATATTTGCATTCCCAACAATCTAGTGTGTGCATTGACACAATTTTCAACATATGCTTCTCTTTTCTCTCTGAACATACTCAAACATGCCTTTGGCATAGCTATGTCTCAATTTCTTATGCGGGAATTTTTCTCAGCTTTAGTTGATTTACCAACCACCACCTTCTGTTTAAATGAACTTGAGTTTTAGCCAATGCTATGTAGTATGTACTAATAAAACTGAAGTTGGTGATCCTGCAAAAGCTTGAGTAAGAAAAATGTGGTGGTCCATTTCAATAAAAGCCAAAGAGCACCAAACCTCCGAGAGCAGTGACATTTAAAAATTTATTTGCAAATTCAACAAACGTGGGAATTAAAAATGAAATATGTTGTTTACCAAAAAAAAAAAAACGAAATATGTTGTACAGAAATGAATTGATATTAACATTAGCAACAATACAAGATGGGATATGTTGTTTGACTTCTTTAAAAACACCCAGCAGCTCATGAGAACAAAAACACAAAATCCTTTATACATTGAAACAATTAAAACTTAGAAAAGAAAGAAAGATGAAAGTACAAACCCATCCACCTCCTAGTCTTGTTGATTATTTCATTTTATATCTCTTTAAACCCAGGGCATAATAATTAAACACCTCGAGGGGACCTTCATACTCCAGCAGAGATATATATATATATGGAAGAGGTTATATTTATTATCTCTTCTTCTTATTACCTTTTACTACCAAATTTTAACCATTGATTTCCGTCAATCTAATGGTTATAATTTATTGGAAATTAATAATTAATTAATAAGTACGATCCAATAAATTACAACCATAGATTGACGGAAATCAACGGTTCAGATTTAGTAGTAAGAGGTAGTAAAAAAATGAGGTAGTAACTATAACCTCCCCATATATATATATATATATATATATATATATATATATATATATATATATATATTAAAGTATTCATCTCCTAAAATTCCATGCCGATACAGAAAAGAGGGGTCTATCACTCCAGCAGACAAGCAAGCAATCATTCTCTTCTCGAAACTTGTATTTATGACCATAGCTCTGCAACAGATTCTTTGCTTCTATTCTCCCATTGTAGCTCAAAGGTACCTTCACAAACCCAGCCATTTCAAGCCTTTGAATCCATTTCTCAAGTTTCTCATGCCTCTCCTTTCTGTCAACCCCCTCACAAGCAATAATGTTCTTTATCTGCTCTCCAAGAAGCTTGCTCTCAAGTTTTTGTCTCTCTGCTGATGTTCTCATAACAGTAGACTCCAAGCAATCAAACAGTGCACTATAAAAGTACATTGCTCTGTCAAATCTCTCCATCAAATTAGATCCATTTAGATTTGATTCTTGTTCAGTTATCACAAATAGTTTTGGTTGAAGCTTTCGCATAGCATTAAGAAAGATCCCCATCTTAGGAGAAGCACCAAAAGAAAGAGGTGATAATGCAGAATCAGGACTCAAGATATAAGCATTGATCATATCTCTCTCAAGCCATTCCGCGAAAGTCCTTTGGCCCATGTGCACTGCTCTATGCAGATTCATTGATGCTGCTCCTGCTGGTGAGAATCTCCCAACATTTTCATCATCAGTTGCAAGAAGAGAATGTAGCTGAAGAACAGAAGTAATTGCAAGAGCATCTCCTGTCTTGACAGGCAAGTTTTCAAAATCAACATCTTCCACTTTGCTAACAATTGGATAAAACTGCAAAGGAAAATCCAAATTCCCAGCTTCAGTTGTCAAATGAAACCTCATTTGGTCCAAAACCTCTTTCTTTTCATGAATGCCTGTAATTTTCAAATTGGGCGGTCCTCCTTGACGTTTCTTTAAAGTTAGTAGAAGATTTATCCATTGAGCTGGCTCAGAACAATGGAGATCAATAATATGAACAAACTTTTCAAATTCCATTGCTTCAACAATAGCTTGATTCGCGATCAGGTATGAAAACTTCAAAAAGGGACACAACTCATAGAAGTATTTCTGAACAAGGATATCTTCAGAAGACAATGAAGTTTTTGAGGAATTGAGAGCTTTATATACACCAGGTAAATGTTTGACTATCCTGTAACCAAGTGCTTCACTGAAATAGGTGACCATCCGTTGTGCTGCGTCACCTTCAGGAGATGAAATCTGAGAAATATATTCAAGTCCAATATCTGCATTCTTGATGCTGCCAGATGCAACACATTTAGCACACTCAATTAGAAGACTCATCGGATTTAAGCTTTGGGAATCCCATATCATCTCCCTCAGCCACTGGTACGGTGAACCTAGTCCATAATAGCTGAATTAGCTTAAGTAAGATCCATAGGTGTGAAGAAAAAACAAAAGATGTTCAGTCCACTCAAAGCATCTAAATGTCATAACTAAGTATCATTTTTCTAGAAGCAATCTTACCAATTACACAAGGACTCTCCTAAAATATAAGTTCTAACAAAACATGTCATCAAGTCCAAGGAATAATTATTCTGTTCTTTCACCAAACTAAAATAAATGATTCTGTAAAAGAAAAGTTAGCTGAAGAGCAATAGTTAAATAAAAAATGAAAAGCTGTACAATAATAATGTGGAGATATTTCTCCTAAGTGATCAACTTATCATATACTAAGTTCACAGCCTGAAAATATGTTTTAGATTTGTTCATATTGTTGTCTGTGATGTCTGTGGTGGTAGAAAGTGTGGCTTACCACTTCAAACGGAAATTTCAACTAATTACAATAATCTAAAATATTATATCCAAAATAATGATAAAATAACGCAAATAATTAATT